>JAQQZZ010098113.1:0-16773 GCA_030265115.1 Mopalia vespertina | reverse complement strand
AGGAACCATATCTTAGTCTTTAAAATAACTTTTAATGTAGCCATACTATGGACGAATTTGGAGGTGATTTAGGGTATCATCTACTTTGTTTATTTTAGTTTCTTATTAATAAATAAGAGACTTGTACACAATCTGACACAATGTAATTTCAACTGTTAGCATGAAAGGGGAATCTATTGCTTTAGACAATGGTCATTCAGAACTATGCCAATTAGTTCTTTGTAGGAGGTAACAAAATTGTAAAAGAATAGCTCATGTATTAGCCGTGGAGAATGGTGGAAATAAACTAGACACATTTGTGAAGAATTTATCAATACACACCAAATTGGCAAGAAAAACAACAGATTTGACATTTTCTTATCTTATTTACCGGGTAAATGCACTGTATGTAGTTTTTTCCACTTAGCTGTTTAACTCCAATGTTATGTTCCAGGTTACACACTGAACTGATGGATCAGCATCGACAACCAGTCTGCCCTATGGCTATTGTTTGTTTGATTTGTTTGTTTGATAAGGGTTTAATGTCATACTCAAGGGTATTTCACTTATATGAAGACGAATTGTCCACTTCACACTGTTCCTTGCCTCATTACAGAGGAAACCTGGGTAAAAAAAATCCCTGAGATTGCTGGAGCCACATCATGTGTCTCACTCATATACCTGATCGTCGACAGCATACTTGATCCCGTGAAAGGTAAATTGGAGATGATTAGTAAGCGCACACACTAACCACTAAGCCACAGCTGTGGGCCGATTGAGTGATTGATTGATTAAAGTTTTACACTTTGCTATTGGGTATTTCACTTATATGACAGTAGTGTATTCCAGCAATAATTGACACTTGCCAAACATAAAATATTAAATGTTTTGATAAAGTTGAAAAAGTTATATACCACCAGTGCTAAAGTAAAGACAACATAATGCATTGCTACACTCATAACAAACTCTTACTGCCCCCAGGCAGTCAAAATATTAAACCCTGATCAGGGCCATAAAATAAATTATGACACACAAAGATTTAATTTAATATATGATTATAATATTCTATAGTTGTATATTATTAGTATTGACTTACCCTTGGTTTTGAGGGCTGTAGATACATGTATGAAGAGCAAAGTCTGTTCTGTATACTTGATATTTTACAAAGAGTTCTTCATATAAATCACCTGGATATAATAAAAATTAGAGTTAGTCAATTTTGTATAGAATTAAAACTGCTAAAGAAAATACTTTAACAAGTGTGCCTAATTTACATTACTCTCATTATAACATACAAGTGAACTGTACATAGTTTTATTAAACAGAGAAAGTAAACTGCATGCTTTAATTGAAGATGACATCCTAAAGTTAGCGTGGTGTAAACTCTACAGACCCTCTGGTTAATTGCAGTTTGTTTGAAGAGTAGCAATGCTGTCTTTCCTGAGCTAACACTAGAGGAAAATTAACTTTCCAACATTATGGAAACGCTTCACATCTTGGTTGTGCTAGTGTCAATTATTGTTGGAATATACCCCCATCATATAAGTGAAATACCCTTAAGCATGGTGTAAAACATCAATTTATCAATCAATCAATCAACCAACCAATGAAGGAAACTGTTGGGAAAGGCACATGTAAAAAGACTCTGATATTCCTAATTTTCAGTGTAGATGCTAATTTTATGACTGATGTAAGGATGCCTCCTCTCCTAAAATGAAACCCACTGATAAATTGTTAGGTGGCTTGTTCTCTTCAAATATGTTCAGAAACATTTTCTAAAAATTCAAAATTTTCCAGTCCTTGACAGCATAGGGTAACAGTGTATTGTCAGGGCTTGAAAAAAATCAATGTTCTTTCTGCCCAGAAAAGGTTTTTTTCATGTCATCTGAGCTAGACATGAGCCTGGTATTACCAGACCAAACAACTGGAATTAACAAAACGTATGCAGCTAGCCATACCTTACAATTTGTGGTGTCAGAATATAGTTCACTTTTTAATGAGTTATACATGACCAACCATAGCTGTAAGTTAAAACTTTTTTAAATCAATACAATGCTACCAGTGTGCTACAGCTGTAAAACTAATAAATATCTTAGGGAATAGCCTTATTTCCATACAGGGCAACTACAAATTTCTGTGGTTTACAATCTCTGATAGTGTCCTATTTTACACACCTGCTTGCACACCTTTTGTTTGACACCTTCACACTTTTGCTTCAGAACTCTGTTAATGCCGGACAAGTAACTGCCACATCATCACAGGTAATTCTACTATTGCTTTAGGCTTTATTTACATGTACATTCAGAAAACAAGGAAATCTGAGTATACAGTCTGTCACCAGAGAAAACGCTTCATTTTAATATTCCACATTGAAGACAGGAAGTGTCAAGAAATACTGCATACTCAAGTTTCATTGTTTTCTTGCTTTTCATTTCTTTCTCTTGAATGCATACACACCAATCAATACATCCAATCATTTCTTTCCTGAATTATATTGCTGATGTCCAACCTTTCCCCTCTTTTGTCACTTTTTTTAATCTTCTACCTGGAGATGTTAAATTGCATGTGCAAAAGTTACTAGAGGGGGTAAATTCAGTTGTGTGTGTAAATACAATGCTTTAAAAAGATCAAAACAGTCCACTGAATCATTGCAGTAAGCTAATAAATCAGAATTTCCCTGAATGTAGACGTGTTAAAACTCAAAATGAGTACCCACATGTTTCTTTCCTCCTATGGTGAAGATCTACTTGGAATAATGAGAAACCTTGCAGTCATATCAAATGTGATTGAATTAAAGTATAAAACAATCCTTCATTATATTGCTGTAAATCGAGAAAATAGCAGCAACATGTAGACAGACCAATGTAAACCACGTTTTGGGTCCTGTAGTTCTTTTTATTTTGTCATTCTTGCCAGTGAATTCTACTGATCTGTTTCACTCATTTGACTGTGGAGGGTTGGGAGGGAGCTTCCTGTTGTCCTGGTGGTATCAGAGCTTGTTTGTGATGTCGTTGTATTTCACCATGTGATTGTTCTGTATTTGCCCTGTCTTGTCTTTCTTTGTTGCCGTGGTTTTTAAAGGTAGTTTCCATCACCTATTGGGGATGGCATGCTGTCCTGTGGTTGAAATAACAACATTTAATTCCAGTCAAACAGACAGACACTTATTTGACTGGCATGTCATCATATTCCAGTAGCAGGAAAACTTAATCAGACTGTGAGACAATCTATCAAATGATAAACTCTTTTTGGTAACTTTGTTTGGTAAATTGGGCCATTGGGCTGGCATGCCATCATGTCAGTGAAATAACCCTAAGTACAGCATTAAACTTCAAACAAACAAACAAATCCTCTGGTGCTCTTGGGGGTAAGGGGCAACATGAAGCTGATCAGTAAGTGATGTATTTTTATTGCACCCTGTGGTTATCCTGTCTAGTCTTTGTTTGTTGCCAGTGGCGTCGAGGGTGATTCCCTTCATCCATTGGGCTGAAAAGCTGTCATATGAGTGAATTAACCTTAAGAACAGCGTAAAACCCCAATCAGATAAACAAACAATTACCTTCTTCCATTTAGATGGATTTTGTGGGCTGCTGGAAGGTGATCATGTTGCCTTCAGAGAGCAGTGCAACACAAAGCCACACGATGTGGCTTTTACCATTGTAGTATTGTAGACTCTTAGTGTTCCATGTTTTATGCCCTGTGCTTATCAATTAGTGGATCCAGTCAGCGTCGTGGTTATTCCCATCATGTCAGTGAAACAACCTTAAAAATACTACTGAAACAAACCTGTATTTTGATGGAGGGTGCTTTGTATTATTTCAGAGAACACAAAATATGTGTATTCAATACAACAGAGCAGATTTGATGGTAAATTCATATTTAATGAAGCTAAGGGCAGTTTGAAGAGTAGCAATGTTGTCTTAACTTAGCACTGGAGGAGGATAAAGTTTCCAACATTATCAAAACACCTGCCATTTTATTCTTGTACCAGTGTCAATCATTGTATGTTAAATACACCGCTGTCCTATTAGTAAAATACTCTTAAGCAGGGTGCTAAACACCAATTAATCAATCAATATATTTTACTTTAATAACCAATATAGAGGGTAACCTTGACACATAACACCTGCCAAGGCTGAATGGAATATTTATCATTTGGACTCAGGTGTGCTTCATTTTCTAAATGAAATAACCTTGATTTATTGTCCTCAATATGTTTAGCCAGTAAGTAGTTCACTAATGTAGTGTTAAGGGAATTGCTTTTTCTCCTACTACTTTATTATAGTGGTTGGGGCAACCGGTTGCTCTAGTGCTCCCAGACCAAAAGGGCAACACAAAGACAGCCAGTTGTGGTGTTTTTGTTTAGTGTCTTATGGTTGTTCTGTCTTGTCTTTGTTTGTTTCCATTGATGAGTAGGGTTGCTTACTGGCATGCCGTCATATAAGTGAAATAACATTATTGTAAAACCCAGTCAATGAAGCAAACAAACTCGCAGAAATCATCTTATCATTCATGTTCATTCTGGGTTAACATAGCAATGAAGGAACATCAATTTTCTAACAAAATGAAACCCTGCACTTGTTGAGGTTGTGTAGCTAATGTTTGAATATGTTGACATCATTTAAGTGAGATACCATTAAGCACGACTGTAAACTCCAGCCAATCAAAATTGTATTCTTATGACTAAATATAAATTATCCGGTTTTGAGATGGTAGTTAGAGTTTATGAATAAGAGTTGACCTTGAATTATTTCTATGTATTTCCCTAATATGTAAAATGACGTATGTATCTAGTAGTGATAACAAGTTTTGGAGTGGTTACTTTGAAGGAAAGAGGTAATCATACCCATTTAAATGTAAATGTATTTTTGTTCAAATTACAGTTATACAAGCACTAAATTTAGATCGATATTACATGTAAGTAGAACCTCTAGAACGTCTCAATTTATCCCGAGTTTAACGACTATAAGAATTGAAGACGTCATGGTTTATGTTCTAAACGGAATAAAGTGGGAGACTAATTTATTGATGACAAACTACAACCTTGAGAATACTGAGCTTGAATTACCTGGTTATGTTTTTCAGAGTCAGAACACCTGGTCAGCTGTTAAAGGCGTTGATATCAGTCTGGACAGCTTAAATCCAGCCAATCGTTACCAGAAAACTGCCCCGCCCTCAATGAACCAACTACAGCAGCAAGGTAAATCTATCAATGTGATATATACTTCAATATACATAGATTACACTTATGTAGCTCCCTTCAGCGTTTCATTTTCTGGCCTATGAATATTTATATTATAATTATTCAAATTTGTCTATTTAACAGTGAGTGTTTTTTAAGAGGTTGCCAGAAAGCATTTTCTTGAGTGGTGAATGGAACTTGTTTGCTTGTGGTACCTTATCTGATAGCATGTTCATTCTTATCATCTTGGTCTACTGTTTTCAAACCTCCTTGCCTTTCGGTTTCTACAAAATGAGACCAGCTTTCTGACATCAAAGTAATTAAGTGGGCTCCAATAATCACCCAGGCTCTGTGATAATCACTCAGGAAACGTTTTTCATACAATTACCAGCCTATCTAGATTATTTTATAAGCAGCATTATTTATTCTATGCATATACGGGTGCTATTGAAGGCTCACAACTTTTAAGTAATCCAGTCGAGGTTCTATACCTGTGGTAACGACATTGATTTGGCATGACTGAGGGAGCTATCTTCAGCTTGTATCATTGACAAACATGGAACAGTGTGGAAAGAACAATCTAAGGGTTGCAATATTTACATGTGCCGTTAATTAAGTGGAATTGTATGGAGAGATACATTTTTTGATAACGGTCCGGCATGAGTAAGGTTGGAGGGAGTGTTTCAATGTAACTCCAAGGCTAAATTGTCTATAACTTATTAATCAAGGTGAGTATGATTAAATAACGAAACATGCAACTGAACTTCAAGCCCAGAGTTTCCCTTAAATTGTTTTAAAATTGGATCAGTATGTAAACTTGTAAATGTTTACTTGTACATTTTTGGCCACGCCTTGTTCAGGCGATTTCAAATATTTTTAATGACAGAATGATAAAAATGGCTTAACATAAATAGGTGAGGTAACTTAGAACATGAAACACCAATCAGTCAGTTGTGAAAGTTTTTAAGCAACTTACTTTGATGTTCTAGTTACATTAACATGTACAGGATTCGTGAAATCAAAGGTGAACATAGCGTTTCTTCCAACTATTCATATTTTATTTCTTTTCAGTGTTTGTCGTCCAATCCACATTACATGTGCAAAAGTCTGATTTCTATTCAGCATCAAACTTTTTTAGTTCTGTATCACTGGATCTAAAAAAAAAGTCAAGAAAATAAATTTGATTAACACCAAACATCAACATTTTTTCCAATATTTTTTAGTTGAAGTACCAGCTTTTCATATTTTCAGTTGGGATATATTTAAAATATATACCTGTTTGAGGCTTTATTATTTAAAATATTTCACTTGCTATAGATGTTTTTCTTCTACTTTCTAAATCATCTGACACCTTGGAAATATTATTAGAAAACTATACCACAAGCTCAAGACCCTAAATGATATATATTTGTTTCATCTATGAGATCTTTCACCCTTGAGTTCAACACAAGTATGATTTATAATGCTGTTATTTGTATTGAGTGTAAATGTTACCTCTGGTGTTTAGTTAAGACAGCATGGATTCACTTACATGTACTATGATCTCAGCCAGAGTCAATTGATCATGGTGTCTTGTGCTACCTCTTTCATCCTCTCATAAAAGACACATTTTGACATTATTGCTGGTGATGTGAGCAGGTACCTTTATAGGTGTGTCATTAAATCTAAATTTTATGAAAGATTGTAGGTTACCTATAACAATTCCAGATTAAGATCTATTTAGAAACTAGTCTCTGGGAGTTTATGAAGAACATAAGATGATTTTTTTAAATATAATTTTAAACAGCCCATGTACAATTTTTAGATCGGAAATGAAATATTTAATGTATTGGAAGTTATACAAAATTTAACATGAAGTCCTTCTGATTTTAATTTATTTTATCTTTTTGATCTACAAAGGTTGTAACAAATTTATATTTAAATTTTGTAAATGCTTATGCCATAGCATAGTTGAAATACCGCTGAATGGCTTGTTTTCAATGTATTTTTTACAAAGTTATTGCAAGACTATTGCCATTTTGATAAAATAAGTCTCCCTGTAAAATATCAGTTCTCTGCTTTTTTGTTTTCAGTTTTGTTATTGTTAACAAAAGGATGGTCATTTTGGATTAGAAAAAACATGAAAAATCAATGTCCTTTTTTTTTCAATTATGCCTAGAAATGAGAGGGGACATCTTGTTTGCAGTCTGTCTGTGTGACAGACATAACAGACACCAAACAAATATAAATTTTATAGAAAAATACTAATATCTACATATATTATAATATTTTTTATTTGAAACCAGAATAGAAAATCAATGAAATGGTTGTAGAAATCAAACCAAAATATCAGAGCATGTATCAGACTTGCACCATATTAAGAGTGAAAAAATACCAGCTAATTATTAACAAGCAAAACAACACTTATGACAATTTCCGCTATGGCTGGGCTGATTGATAATGCCTGCCATTGTTTTGTTTTTTAATTTAAAATATTTTTTTGTTCTCCCCAGATTTGGCAAAAATATTTTTGACTGGAGAAAAGTAAATATTCTATATAAATGGGTCAAGTTCTGTATTATTGTTGGTCTGTGAGCAGCTTCATAGTTAATCTGCCCAGAGATTTATGAACCCTTGGTTAATGTCTTTGTTGATGATCGTTGACATTTTGACAGATATAATGTTCTTTTCTTGGTTTCATTCTATTGATAACATTTATTCCTATAATATGTAATGCACTAACCTTTGCACTATAAGCATATCGAGTGGTATAACCGTATTAACTGCATGTACTCATCCCCAACAAAGAATGCAACAATAATTTTTTTTTTAATTATTGTATCTCATCACTGTATATATAATTGCAGTTTTTTTGCTGTTGATTGGCAGAGTATTATTTGCAGTCCACTGTGATTAATTACCACCTGACCCATGTGTGTTATGACTTCACAACAGCTGAGACTTAACAATATGGATTTTTTTCCCTTTGTCCTGATCTCTTCATGTTTGTTCATCTCTCATGTGTGTTTGAAGGCTGATAGAACAGATAATTGTTACATGTAATTCCACAATGAATGCTACATGTATATACAACTTGTTCGCTTTATACAGATACATGTACAATGTATAATACAATCGAGTGACAATGGGAGGGGGATATAACTTATAGAAGCTCTATCCCCCTTACATACTTACTCCAATGTACAGTATTATATCAGCATATAGCAAACCTGTTTTATGTAAGTAGACTTCTTGTATGTAGTTCTTTGAAAACATTTCTTACATAACTGAAATGTATTTAAGTCTGTTTTGTTGTTTTACATATGACTGATGATGGCTACATAAAGAAACTGAAATATATAGTACAGAAAAAGGACTTCCATCAGAGATGCATTTTTTTATTTTAGAGTATATATATGTATTGTATTGTCTTGTGATTATCCTGTCTTGTCTTAATTTGTTGACAGTTGCCGCAAGGGTGGTTTCCTTACCCATTGGGCTAGCATGCTATCATGAGTGAAAAAGTCTTTATTAGTCTTAAAACCCCAGTCAAACTAAGCAACCATATTTGCAGCCAGGACATCTATCATCATATCATTTATCAGTATCCGTGTCATCAAGGGTGGTTTTCTTCACCAATTGGACTAGCTGACCTAGCATCACGATGTTGAAATAGTATGGGTTGGATCCCAATCAAATTCACTAATTCTTATCCATTCAATGGACCTTTTCTTCTCTGCATGCTTCTAGAATAATGCTTATTTATGCCTATGCTGTGGATCAAATATATTACTAACCATTTTAATATAGTTAATTTTTGTTATTTGTCAATGAACAAGGTGTAACACCATTATGGTATCAGGACGTGGGTCTAGGATATGCAGGTCTGTAAATAACATATATTTATCTCCTGTTTCTGTTAGTTAATCCGCATGTATTGTTGTGTTCATCTACATTTTGAGGGTTGGGTTTATTATTGCATGTTCATGGCCAGTTGACCTGAACCAATACGACTGTTATGATAAAAGAAATTTAAAAAATATAAATGTGTATATAGTGCTATGCCAGAGATTTGTCTTTAATAAATGTTTCAAATTTTTTTTTCTTTTGGGCCTGCAGCCGTGGCCTAGTGGTTAGCGAGTGGGCTTACTAATCCTACTCCAATGTACCATTCACAGGATCGAGTCCATCTGTCGAACCTCAGGTATATGAGTGAGTCACATGTTGTGGCCCCGGCAATCGTGGGGGTGGTTTTTACAAGGTTCCCTCTCGGTTTTCTACCGTAATTAGGCAAGGAGCAGAGTGAAGTGGACAATCTGTCATCATATAAGTGAAATACCCTTGAGTACGACATTAAAACCTAACCAAACAAACAAGCAAAACCTTTTTCTTTTCATATCGTAAGCTATTTAGAAGATTTTTCATCCATGCAGAAATAATCTAAGACATCTTTTTCACAGCAATAACATTATTCAGTGAAGATTCTAGTCTATGCATTTGTGCTTTTTTTTAACCCAAGACAAATTCTATATCAATTACATAATCCTCTATTCATTCTGAATGCTAAAATAATTTAAATTTTAACCTTAAAATTGGGACATGAATATTAATGCATATAATATTTAGATCTCCTTATCATAGGTATTGGATAATTATTCATACTATGACAGGTGCATTATTCAAATGTTTAGCGTGTTAGGCTATTGATCCTTCCTCTGTGTACAGCTCACAGGTTTCTGTCCCCAGACGATCTCCAGCATAGTGCTAGTCTTTTAGAGGTTTCCACTTGATATTCCCGTGTATTTACTTGTAAGACAAAGTAGAGAGTCAACAATCTGTCTTATAAGTCCGTGAGTACCTTGACTGAGAATGATAAATGTCACAGATAAAATATATTTCTATAAAATAGTTTGTGATTATTCGAATATGTATCAATAAGATGTTACTTGTTTTTCCTATTTTTAATGTATACAAAAGAAATGGATAACAAATACAGTGTGTACATTCGCTTTGAATAACAATGACACTTTAATGATCTTTAGCGCCCAATCTTCTTGGCATCATGGCATGTATGGAAACCGCAATTTATTGTCTTCATTGCCTCAATGGAAAACAATAGTGTTAATACATGTACCTACATGTGCGATTTGGTAACATAAAAGATGTTAAATGTTCAATACCAGAACTCTCTACTCTCTGGCTAAAGACGGCATGTTCATAGCACCGCCTGCTCAGCTGTATTTCCTCAGCTTTTTAAGAACAGTACTTTTTCAAGAGAGCCAACACTTCACTTGTTATGGTTGTGTTGTTGTGGTTTCTTACTGTTGGAATGCACCCTCCTCATTTAAGTGAAATGCCCAAATCTCTGGTATAGTATGGAGACATTTTTGAGAGATATCTACACACACAATGGTCCTGTAGCATGTTTGGCATGATTTAAATGTACAGTGTATTTACACTATTTTGGTTTTTTGATTTCTTAACCTTAGGAGAACTTACTCTGTTGGTTATGTATTTAACATTGCATGATCTGTTGATTTCTTTAACTAACACATGTTTTTTGTATACCATACCAGAAATTAAACACTAGATTAAAACGGATCCAAAATATAATATTTAATACGGTCTAGTGTCATACATCTACCTTGAAAGACCTTTTAAAGACACATCTGCTGAATTCATTGTCATAGTATGTTAATTGGAGTCCTAGTCGTTAATACTGAGAAAAACCTGCTCAGAAAAGAGTTTCCGATAGTGACTTACAGTTCCTAGTCTTGATAAGTTGTGTTTCAATTTTCAGACAAGGATGTGTACTGTGCCATATTCTGCAATATACAGAATTACCATGGTTATGATTCACAGTATATGTGGTTGCCATGTTAACCAAATACATTTACCAAATATTATACCAAGGTCCTCCCTCCATGTTGTTCCAATCGATTGCATTATTCTTTTGTTCTTGTTCTTTTGCCCTTGTTCCCTCCAAACCAACCATCTTACAATCTTAAACTGTTCTTAAGTTTTGAGATTCTTTCTCTTGCATACCTTCTCAGAAGACGACATGCTGCATACCAAAGGTGACATGTCTGTGGTTACCATGGTTATTAAAGGTCAATACAGCATCCCATGAGGGCGTATATTGTGTTTACTTTAACTCTTGTTATTTAGTAAGTCCCTGTTCCACTAATTTATATTTGTGTAGTAATCACATTATATTACCACATGAAAATGTTTTGTTTGTGTTTTGGAATTAAGACAGTCTGTCCAATAATTAGCCTTTCTGATAATCTGAAAACAATTTCACATATAATCATCAAACTTGGAATGTAGCTTAATCCAGTTAAAATAACTGATGGAATTCCATGTGTTCAAATTCTGCAAAAAAAATTATGAGAATATGAAATTATAGTCAACCATGTAATGTTCTTTATGTTACGACTGACTCCACTCTGGTTTAGGCCTACTAATCTAACTTGGCTCTGGTAATCACAGGGTGGCATTTTTATATATCTATTTCATTGATTTATCTTGCCCAATACTATTAATTCTTATTTCTTCACTGTTGTTGTATCATAGTCCTTGAGATGATTGACTGGTGTTGTCGTGAATTCTCCATGCTTCATGAACTTGAAGAATTGTCCTCCTTTAATGCTTAAACCATTAAACCTGCCAAAAAATTCCTATGACATGGAGATTACAGGAGAAAGCCCAGATCGTACAAATATGCAGATGTTTAACATTATTTACTCATATTAAAATTACTTTTATGCCGTGTTTCTTCCAAAATTTTGCCACTTGGAAAAAAACAAAAAAACCTGAACTCTGCAACAGCCCTCCATACATGTATATGGTAATAGTTGATGTTTCAGTCATTGAAACTAAGCTTCAAGCTATATTTTAATAGTCTATCAACATTTTGTGTATGGCAGTTGGAATGTCAACCATTTCTAGTTTGTCAAGAAAATATTTAATGAAATTGTCAGTTCAACATTTATAATTCATATTAGGTTCCAAGAAGTGTTGAAACATTAAAACTGCAAACTCATTCAAAGCGGGGGCCATGGCTTAGTGGTAGCGTGTGTGCTTCCTAATCCTACAGGATCGAGTCCATCTGTCAACCATCAAGTATATGAGTGAGTCACACGATGTGGCTCTGGCAATCACGGGGGTGGTTTTTATGAGGTTTTCTCCCTGTTTTCCACCATAATGAAGCAAGGAACAGTGTGAAGTGGACAATCCGTCATATAAGTGAAATACCCTTGAGTACGACATTAAACCCCAATCAAACAAACATTTAAAGCGTTCTACACAGAAGGCGTGTTTGTTTCATGATGACAGAGCTTTCAGCGTAATTTATGATTGCCGGCAGCACAGTTGCTGAGGTAAAGCAAACAAATAGATTTTGACTGCCTTTTACGCTAATTTGAGCGGGTTTAAAGAAAGGTAAACTAATATGAAGCATAGTACACTTGTACTCCCCAATCACTGACAGAACACCCTGAAGGCTAGTATCGCATATATGTTGTATTGGCCAGACGCTTCTCTGAATCTACCTGCTACCTTGCAGCACTGAACTGAATCAAAAAAATTGAAAATCAGCAAAAAATTATCAAAAATAGTTTGAATCATGACGGCTCTACTAGATGTGTTCAGGAACTGTTCAGTAAGATAATTAGACCCCCAAAAAATGATTTATTCTCGCTGTACTTAATTTGACTTTTACACTTTTACAATTTTCATTACTTGCTGAATGCAACTACAGTTTCATCTGAAAATAATCCCCACAGCCTAGACATAAATGATTGTGATCCTGTGTTTATCAAAATGAAGCTTGAGACACAGATGATCAGCTAGCTACTCAGCCTCTTTGCCACTTGTTTGGATTCTTTAGACAGATTGAACTGTTGTGACTTGTTGTTTGGAAGCTATTGTTTCTTTTTTTGAGCTACAAACTTGATCTTTATTTCCATTTGAGCTGAAATAATATGGTTTCTTTTAAGACCTACCCTCGTTATCAATGTCAGTATCTCCTATTACCAGAAAGCTGGTAGTAAGTGTATGCAAACCTGAATAAGCTTATTTTTTCTTATCTTCCTGAACATTGTTTTTAGGGAAGTTAATTATTTTGCAGGTGTTTTACAAATCGTTGCCAAATGTTCTTCATGTATTTTTTTGTACAAATATTCTTAAAAATTCTTTCAAGCATTTCATTTATTTAGCATTTCATAACTTAAACAAATTGATTACCTTTCCATGGCATCCCCTATACTCAATCTTAACTACAAGTGATTTTGAAAACTTTGAACTCCTTTCCTTATCTAAAAATCGAAAAAAACCTGTACATTTTTTCTCTTTCAATTATTGCGAGCATTTGCTACTTACCATGGCATACCACCCCCGATTTTAGCAGGGAATTACAGAAGTGATTTTGGAAACGTTTGACTCTTCTCCTTTTTCACCAGTGTGTTGTTTCAGGAAGATCCACGGTACATTTATCATACATGTACTTATTTCAGACCAAGGCCCGATTGTTTTACTTTACAGTCATCAAATACAGGTTACTATGAAAACAGAATCAACGAAAGTTGACATTTTAAGATTTGTTAGTAAAACAGCCTTCAAACAAGTGTTTATAGGCCACACAGACCAGAATATCAATTAGATCTCTTTATCTACCTACACTGATCAAGACGGACATAGTCAGCACATTAAGTACTTTCTCTACCCAATCTCCCTTAGATCAAGAAGTCAATCCTCCTCAGATCAAGAAATCCATCGTCCTCAGATCAAAAAATCAATCCTCCTCAGATCAAGAAATCAGTCCTCCTTAGATCAAGAAATCAATCCTCCATTGTTTAAGAAATCAATCCTCCTTAGATCAAGAAATCCATCGTCCTCAGATCAAGAAATCAATCCTCCTCAGATCAAGAAATCCATCGTCCTCAGATCAAGAAATCAATCCTCCTCAGATCAAGAAATCAATCCTCAGATCAAGAAATCAATCCTCCTCAGATCAAGAAATCAATCCTCCTTAGATCAAGAAATCAATCCTCCTTAGATCAAGAAATCAATTCTCCATTGTTTAAGAAATCAATCCTCCTTAGATCAAGAAATCAATCCTCCTTAGATCAAGAAATCAATCCCCCTTAGATCAAGATATCAATTCTCCATTGTTTAAGAAATCAATCCTCCTTAGATCAAGAAATCAATCCTCCTTAGATCAAGACATCAATCCTCCTCAGATCAAGAAATCAAACCCCTCAGATCAAGAAATCAAACCCCTTAGATCAAGAAATCAAACCCCTTAGATCAAGAAATCAAACCCCTTAGATCAAGAAATCAAACCCCTCAGATCAAGAAATCAAACCCATCAGATCAAGATATCAATCTTCTTTAGATCAAGATATCAATCCTCTTTAGATCAAGAAATGCAGTATTTCTCCATCCACCGGACACCCAGAACGACTGCTACCCAGAAAATGGCAATGAGAATGCTGTAAACTCAGACCCCCCAAGTTGCCTCGACCAACCTCAAACAGCACAAAAATCAGCAAAGATTCATTTAAAAAACTTTTTAATTGCAAATGGCCAGAATCCAGCTATCACAGTGGTGGTTTTTACAAGGTTTACTCTCTGTTGACCAATGTATGTAAAGCGGGTGGTTGGAGGGAGCTTCCTGTTGCCCTGGTGCTTTCTGGGATACAGAGGAACAGGAAGCCGATATGTTTGTGAAGTCTTTGTATTGTCCTGTGAATGTCCTTTATTTGGCTTGTGCTGTTTTGTTTGTTGCCACTGATGTTGGGGGTGGTTTCCTTCACCCATTGGACTGGCACCGTGGTATGAGTGAAATAAAGTCAAGTACGGCATTAAACCCCAATCAAACAAACTAATGTATGTAAGTAAGACAGGTAGCTGTGGAAAATCTATCGTCACATAAGTGAAAAATCCTTGAGTCTAACATTAATCACTGTGATAATGTCATTATTGTATTAGAACACAATAATGGACTGCTCTAGAATAGCATTATCAGGGATATGTAGTGCGAGATGTATGTTAAATACACAAATAGTGAAAAATGATAACTTCTCTTTTCTTCTCGTTTTTTCTCTTTTTGACTTTTTTTACTTTATTATGCGATCATGAGAAGATAGCTACAAACATTTGTACACTGATTGTGTATTTCGTTAACTCATCAGTGGAACTATACACTCTTAGAGCAGGATATTGTTTAAAATGTGTTTAGAATAACAATGACGATTCACATAATCAATTTTGTGACTAGAATAAACAGTAAATTGGTATTCCTGAATATAGATATTTCAGCTCTATTTACTGTACTGATATAGTGATATGTAATTTAGTTGTGACATCTTGTGAGTTTTTGCACAATGCATGTACATGTATGATGTTGTCAATATATATTACATGTTTCAATCTTTGTATCAATATAAACTTTGTTTTGTATTTAAGTCTGATTTGCATTCTTCTGTCTTTTACATGTAGTTACCTGATTACCGGTATATATGAATTATTTCGTCTTTAAGAAAGTGAATATTGACAGTGTTTTACACTCATAACTCTTTCTTAGTTTGAACAGATCCTAGTTCAGAAAATATTTCACTAGAATCTGTTCAAACTAAGAAAGTGTTATCCTAAAATAAGGAAAACACTACATCTTTGCCATGGCTAACCAATACAGGGGGATTATTTTCCTATACCAAATTACTTCATATTTTATAGTCCTGTTTGTGAGGCACCTACCATGTGGAAGGTCCAGAGGGAGCTTCCTATTGGCCCTGTGCTCTCAAAGCTTAGTGGCAACATGGAGCCAATCTGTTTGTGATGTTTTTGTATTGCATCCTATGATTTTCTTGAATATGTCCTGTCTTGTTTTTATTTGTTGCCAGTGCTGATTGGGATGTTATCCTTCAGCAATCAGGCAGGCACATTTATGAGGGAAATAACCTTAAGTATGGAATTTAACCCCAATCAAACAAACTGTTGGAATATACTTGCTGTTATACATTTATAAGTGAAATATCCCTAAGCACTATGTTAAATTACAACCAATCACAATCACACTACCACAAAAGACATGCTTAAGAGCTCTTTATTAAATTGTATATAAAAGTTTTCTGTTAACTGAGGTATCAAGGGTGGCTTTCAGTTTCCCACCACACACAAACAATGCACCATTATTTAAGTGAAATACCCTTGATTAGAATGTTACAAACCATTCAAATGCTGTATATTGTAATGTTGTCCAAATGACTATTGCAAATGGGACTGAGATTGATACAAGTCTGCTCAACTACCTGTAGTTTCAATAAAATTTTCAACTTCAATAAAAAATGTACAATGTTCATTTTTTCAAGGAGAGAGAGTGTCTTGAAGAGAAAATTTTCAATATTAAAAGAAAAATATTTTTATTTTGTGTTTTTGGTCAATAAAAACTGCTGTTTTGTGTCGAAAGACCACATGTCCCGTACTAATCGCCAGGTGCCAAGTAATCTCTCTAAATAAGGGTGTTTGAAATGTGCTGCCGATTTGAAAATGTTATTATCAGAAGGGGGATTTGAGTGGAATTCCATTTTCAAATGTGGATAATAAGTGGATTTTTTGTTATCAACTGA
>JAQQZZ010098102.1:0-12784 GCA_030265115.1 Mopalia vespertina | reverse complement strand
ACAGGACATTGAATCCTGATCAGTAGTCGTCTTCTCCTGGGACACTAATACGACTGAGGTCCGATGGGGGACTCAAGCCTGTAGACAGGACATTGAATCCTGATCAGTAGTCGTCTTCTCCTGGGACACTAATACGACTGAGGTCCGATGGGGGACTCAAGTCTGTGGACAGGACATTGAATCCTGATCAGTAGTCGGATATGGTAGCCATCAACCCGTATAATAACTATTACTTTATTTTGGGCACAAAGTTTAACAACAGATCAAGATATTCAGCATAAAAACACAATTCATTTAGCATTTGCCTCCATGTTGTCTAAGGGTCGGTTGGGATGAAGTTTCTTGGAGCTTTATGGCCAACAGGAACGATCTGTTTTTTTAATGTTCCAAATTTTCCATCTTTTGATTGTTCGGTCTTGCCTTGGCCTTTTGCCAGTGGTTTCCTTACCTGTTATGCAATAACAGTGAAATAAACTTGAGTACGGCATAAAACGCCAATGAAACAAAGAAACAAACAGTCCAAGGACAGCAATGAGCATGGCTTTATCACCGTACACACATGTACAATACGTGAAATAACCCATAATGAAGGAACCACAGACCCGTATATATACATGTACGTCCTCTCAACTGTTCCTAGTCCTGTCTGTAATAGTCTCACACGCCTGTAAGGAGACTAGGAAATGTAGATATGTTATATGCAGTGTTATAATACATCTTGAGGCTCAGATGTTGTCCTATCACAGTATTGATTTTTCCTGAGTCACATGAATTTCTCTCTGTTCGGGAGAAACACTCTGTGTACGTGTCTTACTTATTCTTATATATTTTATTATGTACAGTAATAAAAATTGTCTCCCTCTGCCACAGAATTTAGTCCGCTCTCGGGATGATAGGATGCCGCTTAGACCACATTCTCTCCCATAGATAGGCTGTCTATCTCCCTATCAAAGCAGTGACAAAGACCACCAGACCTGCCTACCCAGTGTATTCTGGAGTATTTCGTACACATAATTTATGTAAAATACACCAATAGGCCATCAAAATACACACAAAAATAGTATTCTGTGCTATACTGTAACATAAAAATACACACAATTGTAAGAAAATACTCCTTGGATAACCACAAATTGTTTACACATAAATTTCTTCTAGGGTAGACAGGTCTGAG
The DNA here is from genome assembly GCA_030265115.1 of Mopalia vespertina. Classification (NCBI taxonomy): domain Eukaryota; kingdom Metazoa; phylum Mollusca; class Polyplacophora; order Chitonida; family Mopaliidae; genus Mopalia; species Mopalia vespertina. Next base: position 11,613 of record JAQQZZ010098102.1, on the reverse strand, counting down.
GCCAGTTAAAATAGGATGTTTTTCTGCAAGGTCTGTGTCTCCGTTTCACAGACACAAACAGACTGCCTTATTTATGTTATTTATTTAAAGGAGATGTTTTGTGAACATTTGGTGCAAGTTAACGTTGTGCGAAGTGGCTGACTGCAGGTCAAAGCTGAATATTTCTGTACAGACGTTATGTCCAGAACGGTTTAAATGAATGATGCTGTCTCGGTATTGTTATTGATTCCAATGCTTCGTAATAACTGCCTAGAGTTATGTTTATTTCACATCCTTTCTGTGCAGTTACCACCTTAACCGTAACCACACTTTGGTATATTCTTAAATGATCAAGATCAGGTGTAGTAGGTCCTGGTGTCCTGGTGCTCTGTGAGCTCAGGGGCACCGAGACCCGGATGATTGTTTTTACTTCAATGACAGCTTCTTAGCTTCTGTCTGGTAATTTACCCCATATTATCAACGGGGTGCCCATATTATCAGTGGGGTCCCTGTATTATCAGTGGGGTCCCTGTATTATCAGTGGGGTCCCCATATTATCAGTGGGGTCCCTGTATGATTAGTGGGGTCCCTGTATTATCAACGGAGTGCCTATATTATCAGTTGGGTCCCTGTATTATCAGTGGGGTACCCGTATTATCAGTTGGGTCCCTGTATTATCAGTGGGGTCCCCGTATTATCAGTGGGGTCCATGTATTATCAGTGGGGTCCCTGTATTATCAGTGGGGTCCCTGTATTATCAGTGGGGTCCCTGTATTATCAGTTGGGTCCCTGTATTATCAGTGGAGTCCCCATATTATTAGTGGGGTCCCTGTATTATCAGTGGGGTCCCTGTATTATCAGCAGAGTCACCATACCATCAGTGGCGTCCCTGTATCATCATGTGGCATCCTTGACTATCTGTCTATACTGTTATGATACTGTTCGAGCTTTCTCAGCCTTTAAATAAAAGTAAAGTTAGTAAATTTATTCATTTATAGTATGCAATTTTAAAAGTTTTGCATAGATTTGTGATGGAAATTGGCTGTAACGGTTTGCTGCGATTAGATAGATAGATGTATAGGTCCTTACTAAGTATAGATTCCATGACATTAGAGTGTATTTCCACCCCAAGGGAGATAGCACCTTTTGAACATCTGTGTGTGATTTATAACATATTTTGACAGCCCCATCAAGCTTAAAGCTATGGATAACCTCTGGGCTGGTGAGAGACTCTCTATAGTTACAGGAGTTGGGGGGATAGATGGACATATAGACTACCCATGTGCATGTATCTATACTGTCAGCATTATAGGACTCCCAAGTTTTGATTTCAGAAAGGTTGGCTCAGTGTTCAGAATTACCATGGTGACCACACTGTTGAGGACCTCTGGCTAGGGCAGTTTCCATGTTCCAAGTCCTAGCCCTCGAGGATGGAAGATTGGTTCATATTTTATGGCTGTGTTTATGACATATTTTACATATGTTCTGTATACTTCATGAACTGGGTTTAGGCAGAGGGGTGTCCACCCTGAATTTAACAATGGTCTCATTTGGACACCCTGTTTTAAGAAACTTTAACATGTGCTAGATAGGGAAACTGTCAAAATTGGACACTAAAGTACTTACATGTACAAAGTGAAGCAAAATGACCATTGTGGACACCTTACTTTTGATTTCTGGCCAAACGCCAGTTTAATGATGAGATTCGCCACATTCATGTAAATAAAATGGATGGAACAAAGTGTCGAACTCTTGAATCCATCACCCAGGGCTAAGTTTGTCTGAGTTCCAGGAAGCCATAATGACACCTTCATGACTAACTAACAGGAGTCCTTTTCTAAAACCGTGAATCAGGACCTACCACCGTATTTGGTTATTTCTTTGTAATTAATTAGTTCAGTTTATATTTGTAACAATTACTCCCACTGGCACGGAGATGCTGGTTAATTTAAACCTATGAATCATCCAATGTACGAGATAATAAACACCTAGTAACAAGTTTAAATATTTCAGTTGTGTGATGATAAAACACCAATCAAATAAATCAGTCGGATCCAAACTGCTAGTAGGGAACTTTCATTTTTACGAGTTTTCATGTAAACATCATATTTTGTAAAAAAAAAAAGACAGGATAAAACCCACATGAAAACTACTCCAATATCTCCAAAAATTCAAGGGGTGAATGTCTTTCTTTATCTAGGGGTTGTTGGAGCTCTTGACTCCATTCTGCAAGTTTGACCTCTAATACCTGATCTGTTTAACGCTGTATTAATAGACCAGGTTTTCTCACATAAATAACTCTCCTTGTACAGGGTTGAAATAGTAACATCTTAATGCTGATTGATTGGTGTTTACAGCTGTGCTCCAGCGATAGACAAGTTTGTATGTATTTCACTCAATTCACAACAACATCGTCCCTATGGCAGTAGCTTTGAAGGTGAAAAGATCTTACAGGATTCTGGAAATATGATGGGGTAAAACATCCAGAAAGCCCATGGTTTACTGAAACATCAATATTGTAAAAGAAAAATAAAGGGAATTGGCCACACGAATTCTTTAAGTTTTTCTTTCATTTGAATGAAATAGCCTTAAGTACACACAGCATTTAACCCCAATCTAACTCACTTTCTTACAGTTTATCTTGACTTTCCCTTTCTCCTTTTTGGCTGTTAGTAATTATACATAGTTATTAAAAGTTTAGAGCTTAAAAGTCTTTAGTGCATTTGACGTGAAGCTTCTGTGAATGAAAATTCGATACTCATCTGACTTTAGACACAGTGAAGGGGAGGAGTATCATGTTGGAACTTCTGTAAATTGACAGCAAGGTGTCCTGTAAATTTACAACAAGGTCATCATGTAAATTCACAGCTCAATCTGCATGCAAATTGACAGCCAGGTGGCCATGTAAATGGACATCCAAGTGGCGTGTAAATTGACAGCTAGTTGACAATGTAAATTGACAAGTTGACCATGTAAATTGACAGCTAAGTGACCATGTAAATTGACAGCTAGGTTTCCATGTAAATTGACAGCTAGGTGACCATGTAAATTGACAGCTGGGTGGCAATGTAAATTGACACCTAGGTTATTATATAATTGACAGCTGTCAGACCATGTAAATCTGACAGCTGGCAGACCGTGTAAATTGACAGCTAGGATACCATGTAAATTGACACCTGGATGACCATGTAAATTGACAGCTAGTGGATAATATAAATTGACAGAAAGGTTCCCATGTAAATTGACAACTAGATGGTGTGGTTAATTGACATCTATTAGATTGCGTAAATTAACAGCTAGGTGATCAGCAACTGTCATAATGTCAATTGACAGCAAAGTGAATAGGTAAATCAACATCAATGTATATTGACAGATAGGATGATGATGTAAATTTACAGCTAGCTGAACAACCATGTGATTTTGTAAATTGACAGCTAGCGGATCATGTAAATTGGAAACAAAGTTATTGTCTCCTTTACACCCTTAATTTTTGTCTCGTCTTGCCTTGTTTAGCATGTCATTTGCTGGTCATGCATCAAAGGGTGTGTATGTTATCCCTTCATACCCTCTGAATGAGTTGTTGTCATGTGTTTTTCTTTGAAAAGTTGAACTTAAGGGGGTAAACGTGTAACTTATGGACTGGGGATGTTTGTATCCTCATGATAGATATCCTATGTTGTTATATGTAGTTAGGAGTTGTTGAAACCTTGGTGAGTTATCATGGAGTGCTGGTTACATTGTGAAATGAACAGGAAGCTAGTCTAGGAAGCTGCTACCCTCAGATACCAGTCCACCGGAAGCCACTTAACTCAATTACACAGGAGGCATTTCAAATTGAAATCCATACAAAATTTCAGCTTGAACTAATACTTACTTCTCTGTAATTTCACCCAGCTTTGAAGCTCTAAAAAGATCTCAGTTGTACTCATGAAATGAATTATTATTTCCCCAGTTCAGGATGGCGCTATTCACCTCCAATTAACCAGAAAGAAATAAAAGCAGGTAGAAGGCCGGTTGGCTCAGTGGTCTAGTTAGCCAGCATTTACGGCAGTGATTTGGTGCTTTACTCTAAGGGTTGTGGGTTTGATTCCCTGTCAGATCTCCGCCTACAAAATCTTCTGAAATAGAATCTGCTCAAACTAAGAAAAGGCTATCTCAAAATAAAGAACAGCTAGTATCAGGTTGTTTGAAACATTCAGTTAATGTAAGCAAATCAGTCCATGATTTAACCTCGAGTATGATCAAACATCATCAGAGAATTTCCAAACCATAGGGTCCTGTCAGAACTAGGACTTAACACATTACACCAATGTATGTATGCTGACATTCGTCACAGTTTACTGAAATGTCATAGTGTGCATGGTTTTTATTGCCCTATGTGTGCTGTTAATTCCTGGTTTTCAATGTTCCTTAATTTAAGATGCAAGAACTCAATAATAATCATTGACATTTGTTGAAATTTGTTCCTTGGAAATGTCCATCCCAGTTTTCCTTACATCCATTAACTGATATGCTGCCAAGAGAGAAATACCTTAAATCACATCAAATTTCATCCATGACAAATCCTAACTTTTGTGCTTGTTGTGACAATAACTTACGTTTTCAGACAACTGTTTATGCTTTCTAACTGAAAAATTCATCTTCTGCCTCTGAGACACATTATCCAAGTCTTACAGATAAGACAGAACTGCTATTTGTAGTCTTGGCTATAAGAAGACCCCGATGAAACATGTTAGAAGATGTTAACCATTATCTAACCTTCTAATTTGCAGGTGTACCTGAAGTCCATCTTGGAGGAGATCTGTGTGTATAATATGAAGGCTCCCCATCGTAACATGTGGGAACTGAAGCCAGAGTATCGCCATTATAAACAGCCAGAAAAGGAAGCAGAATGAAAATTCCTCAATGTGAAATGCAGGATTTTTGCATTGTTAAGGCAGATCAAGCAAGACAAAAAATGTTGATACGGACAGTATGGCCTGGACAAACTCATAACCATAGGCCTATGAACCATTCCATCTTATAATGCATCATGTGAACATTGATGAATACACAAATTGTAATTGAATAGTTTGAAGGTGAAGAAAATATAAATATAAAGCAAGTCTGGATAGATAGCCTGTCATCAGAAATGATGAAATTACAAAGTATTAGCGTTCAGAATCACATTAGAGCTGATTTAGTAACTGACTTGGCAACTCCTGTATGGTGGGTGAACTGTCCGTGCCATATTGCTTCTCTCTCTCTGGAACATTGAATATTATTCAATAATAATTCACCAAAACCATTACAGGATTATTTTTTTTTCACTTAATTAAGAGACATTCGGTTTTGGTGAAGATCATTGTGGATTTTAATAGAATAGTACTCAATGCTATAGATACAGAAATGATATGGCATGGAACGTCCACCATACAGGAGTTATCAAGTCACTTACTAGATTGGCTCAGACAGGATTAGAAAGGCTATCCACCAACTTTGAACACAATCGTAAAAAAAAATGTTGAATTACAGAACATACATTCAGGCTCACTTTATTTTATTGTTTTCTTCCCCTTCAACTGGTAAAAATAAAAGTGTACTATTTTTCAACATGTCGGTTTTTAGTGTTCTTTTCATTTGGCAGTTACATCCATACCTGAAGAAGTCATCATTCATCTTACTTTGACAAATTTCTTGTATTGATCATTACTCTGGCATTGGTGTCTCCTCGGTCAGTATCGTGAAACAATTGTCAAGCCCATTATAATATGGACTATAATATCCATAAGTTTTTGGAATGTGAATACTCTTGATTACAATGTGTAAATTTGGTAAAGATCCCAGAGTATATGTGAAAGTTATAATCGGCAGGAACAAAATGATTGCATTCTGGTGGATTATTTCTCAGATTGTAATTAAGAGGAGTACCACGTTAAACCCCAATCAAACAAATGTAATTAAGAGAACATCCTATCAATTAGTTTATCTAGTAGACTAGCTCTTTAGCTAAAAACAAGTGGGCCTCATTCTTCTGTTGTTAATTTGATTTATAACTATTTCAGTGAACAAAAAAAGTTAACAATCTAGAATGAACTTTGACAAAATGAGTCACCTTCTTGATGCCAACATTGGTTCTTTGGAATGCAACAAATTTTAAAACTCGAAGATGAACCCTTTTCAAAACATAGCTAGGTTTTTTTTTTATGTAGAATCTTCTGAAATATGCATTTAAACATTGGTCATCAATTCAGTTTATATTCGAGCTATCAGCACGTATGTGTGCATGTCAAAAGCTCTATTGAGTACAGGGAGAGATTAGGGTGTATACACATTATTACACCAATCACTGGAATTAGACCTCAACTAGTGACGAAGAGAAACACAATGCGGATCCTCCAACACATTAATAATACCCAACACCTGGTCAACGACTCACTGTAAACTACATAAGACTCAAATTGAACGATTTTAAATTGAACTTTCAAAAAGTTTGGTTATTTTTTCAAATGGGGTATTGTAATTTTGTTTGTTATGATGTTGAGACCAAGGGGCACCAGCCATGTAGATGGACTGGTTAACATTGTGCCGAAGGGCATTTCACTTAAACGACTGTGGTGTAGTTTAACAGAGAAATCTAATGTAGCTGGTCTCCTCCAGTGGGGCCATCTGTATGCAGACCGGTCTACCCTGAATGAATGTGTAATGATTACTTTTCTGACCATTTCTTGTATTTTCTCCTCTTAAAAAATTATTTTTTAATATTTTCTGACCATTATGTTTTTTTTCTACTGTTATAAATTACTTTTCCGCCTCATTTTTGGCTTCATATATTCAGAATAGATTATTTGTGTAGTATTTCACATGCTTGACTTATTTGTGTATCAAGCATAAATTATGTGTACAAAATACTCGAGGTAGGCAGGTCTGTGTTAGGGGTTATACACCAACTCAACCTTCAGCTACATGGAATTTCTCTTCAAAGTTTGGCAACAAATAAACCACATCTTTACAGATGCATTAGCTGTAGGCAGCTAGACCAAGGTTAATCCTGTGCAATGTATTGCCACATGGTTTCCTTTTATCAAACTTGATCAAATTTATATCGGTTTTCAAGATAAAAGAGAAACAAATCCTTATTAAATAATATTTGTTTGATTGGGGTTTAACATCGTACTCAAGGGTATTTCACTTATGACGACGTGCCAGCCCAATGGGCGAAGGAAACCAACCTAAACACCACTGGCAACAAACAAAGTCAAGACAGGACGCAATACAGACACCACAAACAGATCGGCTTCCTGTTCCCCTTTAGCTCTATTAAATAATAACACCTTATCAAGTTGTTAACAAAATTGCTATCATCAATTTTTAGGCTTCCTCATTTTACATATTTAAATATTGGTGCTGTAAGTAAAAAGTATTGTGGAGTTTTTTTTAAAAAGACCTACATCGCCAGAAATCAAAAGTATGGTGTCCAAAATGGCCATTTTGCCTCACTTTTTATGTAACTGGGTGTCTCTTTCTCCTCCATGGAAGTTTCTTAAAAAAGGGTGTCCAAAGGAGGCAATTGTTTAATTAAAGGTGTCCAAAGGATGAGTAGACACCCCTCTGCACCTACACGTATTTCCGAAATGGTACGGCTTTGTTTTGAAGGTGTGGCTAGATGCTAAATTGTGTTCAGCATTCAGCTGGTGATGTCGCACCACAATTTTAACAGCAATCCTTGTTATGTTTTAGGCCATAAACCAGAACATAACTATAGGACAGGAGGTACAAAAGTTAATGTAAGGAAGATGCACGAGGTGGCATACATCTACCATGGGACAACCCATGTGGATCTCTGAAAGATATTAAACCTACAAATTAAATGATTTTCTTTGACCCAGGCAGTAATGTCTGACTTGAGTAATTGTCAAATCAATCACTGAAGTGTAATAACTTAACGATCCAAAAAGAAATTGGTCACAAAAACTAGATGAAACTTGAAACTTGTCAAGGATAAAATTGGGGTTTTCCAAGAAGCTTTGATGTAACATTGGGCTGATGGGCATTTCACTTATAGGACTGAGGTGTATTGTAACAGGCATCATATTTAGCCTTTCTCGTCAGAGGATTGCATCTATGCTACATGGAATTTCTCTTCCATGCTTAGCTATAATATAAGTAATCTATAAATCTTTTTTTCCATAAACAAAACCAAATCTTCATCCTGATATTATGTGCCATTTACAAGCAGACTTAAGGTTAATCCTATGAAAACCATTGGCACGGCTTCGTTTTCAAAGTGTGGCTAGATGCTTAACTGTGCCCAAAGGCACACAGAGGTTACGGCTGGTGGTGCAACACCAATCCTGCCATGCAGGTTTTATTTTATGCCACCAACCCGAACAAAACTACCTGTATTTGACAGAAGGTAAAAGAAAAGTGGATGGAAGGAAGTCGCAAAAAAGGTAAATTAAAGCTATAAGTTTAGTGATTTTCTTCAAATCAGGGATGTCTGTAAGCACAGAATAATTATTAAACCAATGATCACTGTCATAATAGAACGAACCAAGACAACAATTTGTGAGACCGGTACATACGAAATTCCAGGATTAAGTTGTGGGAATTTAGGCCTGTGCTGTAATCTTTTCTGGCAGAACCTTGAAATCAGTCCTCTCAAATTTTGTGAGCTAACCTATCATTTGTCGCAGCATTGCTGATTTTTTTAATACATGAATGTGCATTTATGGAAAATAAAGCAAAATTGATTTTTAATACAAACTTCATTGATGATCAGATTGTCAAAATTTGTTAGAATCAGTAGCAAAATACAAATTTTGACAAACACTGCAAACAATCTAGAAACCTATGAATCGGTCCTAAAATAAGTTTGCATAACCATAATGAAGACCTGGTTTGGTCCGTTCTCCAGCATAGGCCTGGTTTTTCTAAGAAACTTATCGTTAAAATCAAAGTAATGTCATTTATTTTCTAGATTTGTCCACAATGTTGAATGCTAGTGCTGTTATATACAGGAGAGCCTCCGAAGAAGTATCACTATACAGTTATATAAAAACAACCAATCGGATTCATTCATCACGGTTACATTGGTCCCTTGAATTCGAAACCTCCAGAGAGGAAGTTATTGTCACAATTAAAGATCTAACGCATACATATTAGTAAAAAAAAGATAACAGCCCAAAAAATTCTCCGCAAAGAAATTTGTTTTCAGACCTGGTTATTACATGTACTGTAACAAATGCTAAAAACGTATGAATAAGCCAGACGCAATGTTGACAAAGTTAAAGCGTGTTTTTTGTTGGGGTCCTGGAAAGCTCTGCTTTGGTAGTGTGAACAGCCACTGATGACGGCTTTACATTGAACTTAACCTAGGTAATCGTTTGAACATCCACATCATAAGCAACAATTTAGCAAAATACTCCCCACTCCATTTTTATGGTAGATACTTAACAATTTATCGATATTGTAATTTGTGAATTTCAGTTTACAATGAACAATTTCCTGTACACAAAATTATTTCAAGCTATAAACTACCGTGTTCATTTAGTGAATCGATTTGGGTAAAGTGGTTGCTTAGTTAGCTCCTGTCCTGCAAGTGTTAGGGTTGTCCCATTCACTTGTTTAGTTAACAAACAAAGAGATATTATACAACCGAGCTCTCCAGTTCCTCTGGTTTCCTTCTATTCAATTACGCTTTACATCGATCAATCAATTTTATATTAACCTAAGTGTATAAGACTTACAATAGTATTACTGCAGAACCCAAAAATTATTTGGATGTTTAACACTGCTACAGGTATGAAGTTTTATTCACTAATTAGTATCAATACTAAATAGTTATTAACATGTCCTTTGGACAAATTAAGAGTAACTTAAATTTTAGGACAGATGAAGACAAAACTTGAATTTTAGGAGATTATTTTAACAAAAGCTTTAATTCTTGGTTTGCAATTAAAAATGGTTACGAATTACATGCTCCCCCTTCCCAAATTTAGTCACAGCACTGAACATCAAAAACACTTGAAATGTTAACAAAGGAAGCAAACATACAATAGCATGAAATTAATAAACAGGAAAAAAGAACAGCACAATAACCTACAAAGTTGTAAATGCTGTTCAATACACATACGAATATATTTGTTTTTAATAAAACATTCTATGAATTTTAGAGACATTTTATAAAGAATGGACTACTTCTGTTGGCGTTCCATCAAGCTAAGAAAAAGTTGTCTAAATCTAGTAGCAGCAAAATAAAAAACAAACAATTATTTTGGATTAGAACATTTATTCCAGTGTTACCAATTATGTTACACCCTACCCTTCAATTCCCAAGCTACTAATATATCGACAAACAAATGAATCTACCGGTAATCCTGTATTGCCAATAGGTGGTAATCTCAGGCCCCAGTTTATCTACGGCTGTGGTTTGGGTAATAACAACGTTGAGCAGATTATTCACCTTTGGTAGTCCGAAATAGAACCATACAAACACAATGTAGTCCAGGCCAGCAGAACTTTCTCAATCCACAGTTCTGGGAATTGAACATCCATATAATTATCATAAATAAGATTTTTAGAATACAATCAAATACTTAGATTGATACTGACAAAGGTGGTTAATTTTCAAAATAAATGCGGCTGCAAACATGAATCTTATTTACGGCACGTTTTCTCTTTTTTTTTAAACACGATTTTAAAGCACAAACACTTTGGTCACAGATATAGTATCTTTATTATTTGTTTAAAACTGTACTAAAAGCACTAAACATTTTTGAATCTCCGAATCCTAGAAATAGAGTGCAACAAAGTTTTGAATCTGTTAATGTAAGAAATAAATCTGTGATCAAAGCTGATGATTTCCAGACGTTTTTGAATTATGAAAGTTGTAAGACAAGTGTTCCCAGGTGTGACGAGATATTTTAAGTTGGTACATAGCTAGTGAAAGACAGTAGCCTTTATTCAGCACAGGTATATGGCAAAATCTATGGTAGCTCCCCATGACAATCCTATTCAACAGCACTACTCCAATAAGCAGTCCTTCCAGAACAGGAAATGATTTTGGTATGTGCCGTTTCCTTGTTGGTAGAGGTCAAAATATTTGTAAAACTCAAATGAAGTACATCTTCCTACAGGAAAAATAAAAATACATAAAGATCAGTGGATGAACTTTGCAGGTTCTCTGCTAAATGATTTGTTTTCCTAGTTTCTTGTTATTAAGACCTTGCCCTGTCCATTCATTTGGTGGAGAACCAAGATTTCTGAATAGAATCACACTTTGATCTCTTAAATCCCTGGGGTGAGTGGAGTTGCAAACACCAGACTATATCATGATAGTGGATACGAGATACATGTACCCTTCAACAGGACAGGACATCGTCTAACAACGGATTAAATTCAATTGCACTTCGAGCAACCATCACAGCTTCTAAGTCTAGTTTGCAAAATTTTATTTCATTGGGACCATTTTGTTTTGATCCTCATTTGATTGTTTGATTGGGGTTTAACGTCGTACTCAAGGGTATTTCACTTATATGACGGATTGTCCACTTTACACTGCTTCTTCCCTTATTATGGTGGAAAACCGGGAGGAAACCTCGTAAAAACCAACCCCGCGATTGCCGGAGCCACATCTTGTGACTCACTCATATA
>JAQQZZ010098080.1:0-16775 GCA_030265115.1 Mopalia vespertina | reverse complement strand
CCATTGGGCTGGCACGTCGTCATATAATTGAAATACCCTTGAGTACGACGTAAAACCCCAATCAAACAAACAAACAATAGGGTGTTACATCTACAATTATGACCACTATTGTGGTATGTACCAGTAGAATACCAGCATATTGTACTACCCATGGTACTGGAAAATCCAACTGATCGATATTAAAGGTCAGGCACACTTGTAAGGATGTTGTATGTGTCTTTTCCTGCATTATATTGGATGTCCAAACAATTATTGGAATCTCTTTGTGGCGGTTCTGGTGACTGGATATGCACTGTGTTGTTCCTGAAGTTTAAACGATTTCAAATAAGTGAGGCGAACCGAGCTGGTCACCGGTCAGAATTCTGTTCGTGAGGAGAATAACCAAAAACTATAGATTCCAGATCAATGGAGTTTCGTTCGTTCCAGTGTGGGTGTTTGCTGAAGGTCTCTATTTTTCAAAGAGGGATTTTCCCTAGTGGCTCATGGGATATCGTGGTTTCTTCACATATACACTACATGTGTTCCTGCTATGGAATTCTCACGGACATAAAGGGGAACCTACTCCGAATTTATTTGAGCTTTTGTGAACGTACTCTACTCCAGTTGACACGTTTTAACCATGCAATTCTGAGGAATAACTCCTGCGTCGGTCTTAACACTTTGTATCCATGGGGCATCAATTCTACTCGACAAAATATTTCACAACACGCATACCTGATGCAAAGTAAAATGACACCACAAGGTTAAAGTTTGAGTTCAAGTGAAGTTGAATAGGCTTTGTCGAAGATCCACATATAGGAATTCACTCGAAGTACTATATTTTCGAAATAACAAGCACTAAAGTATTGGTTGAAATTAAACTTATAAAAAATTCGAGTAGGGTTGAAATGTCGCTGATTTACACATACTCATCTTTTGAGCTACGTCAATTGCAGATTGTGCTATTAAAATGTCTATTTATATATGCAACAATATTCAGCTTTGTTAGCTCTCATATAACATATTTAAGCCGCTATGTTAAATTGTTCTACTTTTGAATTTTGTGGAGATCATGGTTTACCACAACATAAGTGTTAAATTAAAATGTTTTTATATATACTTTATATGCGCTTAAAATAAACGTCCAGCTATGTTTAGCCTATATGACCTATATGTCGCAATGGCCTATCCAGTCCCTACTCGAAACCGTTTCCCGAGAGATGAATAAACAAGTGAATTTAGTCTTCACTTTGACACGATCTGAAATGTGACCTATATGTCGCAATGGCCTATCCAGTCCCTACTCGAAACCTTTTCCCGAGAGATGAATAAACAAGTGAATTTAGTCTTCACTTTGACACGATCTGAAATGTATTCCACGATCAAACGACTACGAATTGGACGCCCACACATCAGGTCATCGGTGTAGGTAGTTTGGTGGCTATACACCAGATAAATTTAGTGCTTACGTTGGCTTATTAATTATAGAATGAAAGTGTTAAAACAGTTAGTATACCAATGCGTTGGAAACACTTCGTCACTAAAAACAGTCCTTTACCGCTAGTTGTGTCCTTGATTTTAGTATTCATAGAGACGTCTCTCTAATATATTTTCTGGTAAATAGTTATTTTAGTTACAGCTGCCTGTTCTAGTCAATGAAGATACGGTTCGCCATTCTATTAGACTGGACAGAATGCGAAACCCTAAGGCTTGGAGGTAATGAGCCATGGTGGTCAATGGTCAGAAATTTGTGCATGATAGGAATAACCAAATGTCAGTGGTTCCAGATCAATCTAGACGCATTCATTCTGGTGAAGTGATAGATGCGGTTAGATTGGAAGTGTACTAAAGCTGTTCTATTCTCTTCAGCTAAAGTCAGGCCGTAACCTAGTAATACAGAAACTATCGAGAACGTCAAGGGAGAAATATGTAATTAAAAGCATGTGCAATACGGTTCAATCCTAATGTCCACCGTATAAAGATTTGACCTGGGCGTCACATCCAACTAACAACGGTGACTGCATGCAATAATACCCAGCCAGTAGGGAGTTAATACGGGCAATTTAAAGATATAGGGTGGGGGACTGGGAGGGGTAGTCTACTCAGATGTATTTGACATTCATTGTCATAAAAAACATAATTCACAAACGTGTTCGTGTGTAATGATAGACGACAGCCATAAATATTGCGTGTATCTTGACCTGGGGACAGTAGCGCGAAATACGATTTGTCAATTACACCAGGTTAAATCACCAATAGCGGATTATGGATAGACATTCAACATGTAGTGACGTCATCTCATAGCGGATTAAACCGGCCCCTGATATATATAAACCTTTTCTCGTGTTAATGTAATATTGCACCTTGTATCAAAGTAAAATACTTTAACTAACTGTTGACTTTTCTGCAGAATGAAACAATAATCGTTGTTTGGTTGAAATTCTACTTTTTTCATGTTTGTTATTGAAGTCAATATATGCGTCAAACTATTGTTATGAATAAACAAGCGGAAAGATATATAATCTTACTCTATTAATATCATATGTTCCTGGAGGTGTGCAACATACCTTGTCTCCTTACCTTAAATATCGGATGTATTAGTACTATTGCGCGAGTTGATTTGGCCGTAATTAAAACCGCAGGACACAATGACCTTCAGATCAAATGTTACTCGGCTTCCTGCTGTCAGGGTATAAAAAGGTCAAAGTTCGTATCAGCTGGTCTGCTTCGTCTTTGTAAAGAGTTAAGTGCCTTGCATGAATCCAGTACTTAGTTCTTACGTAACGGTCTTATTACGCGTTCTGCCATTAAACCATTTGGGAGGATTAACGCTGAAGATCTGGAGCTGCAGTAATGGCAAATCTTGTCCCAGTTGGGCAGATTAAAGAGTTTTGCCTAACGCGAACAATCTGCTCAGGTTGGCAAGGCAGTTGGAGTAAAATCCAAGTCAGTGTCAAATGGTCAACAGATAACAAGTATCAGTTGAATCAGTTAAAACACGATTCAAGTTAAGTCGACTTTTCCGGGACATTCATCTATCAATTCTTCATAGGGGAGAGCTTTCGACCTTAATATTCTGTCTCAGATGACAGTAGAAATATAGCTAGATTTATCCAAACCATTATCAGGAAAGTAAAAAAAAAAACCCAGCAGAAACAAAAGGAAAAAAAGCAAACAAGAGAACAAATGGCTTTGCTTGAAATGTCAATCAAAAGTCACCACACGCACAATTTCTCGGATGAATATTTCCCACCAAACGTGAATAGAAAAAAATTATACGCTCCGCTTTATCAGTGGTAATAATCTCAAAGGAAATAAAATTATATTAAAGAAAAAACACAAAGCTTTGAAGTCTGTGTCAGTTCTCTCTTGTGTGTGGTGTTCTTAAAAAAATCAAATATTATTCAAACAGCATTGCTTAAGTATATTTGGCGCTTAGTTTGATGTAGAAACCTTATAAGTCTTTGTGCAAACTTTAAGGTTTTAGTAAGTGCGCGACGTGTATATAATACAAGTGTAATATGCAGTGAATCTTTAAAGAATTGAACGCAAAAGGTGAACCTGTTCCAAAAGTCTCAGTATGGTTCTATGACGTATTTACAAGATGAGATCGTTAATCTTGACATCCATTTGTTAGCAGTTAATCCTCCGATAGCCCATATAGTTATCTTACACTGTCGTAAGATTAATTTGTATTAAAATATCTTAATATATATCCTTATCAACTGCAACACCGTTTTTTGTTGTGTTTTATTCGTTGTTCGTTATGACAGTGAGAGGGACTTTGATCTCAGCATGCATTTATACACATTATATGATTTTGTGATAATTTTTAGTTATTGCGATTTTTCTGTCTAAATTCCTGTAACCGAAATATGACACATTCTTAAATGTGATGATAAAATATTCCTACTGAATAACTGTTGCCTAAGTGGTTAATGTCAGCTATAATTAATGTGAAACCATAACCGAAACCTATAATTCATATATTTTAACATACATCAAAGGTATTTAATCTTAATCAGTTTTGGCATAGATTACCAAACGGGAAAGTCTGTATTTACGAGGCCTTCATTAATCTAATATACTACCGAATTCACTTTACGGTTCTTCATTGCCGATATTGGAATGGTGGTACTCTGGAACATTGATTATAGCAAACATTACAGGCAAATTTGTATTGTATGTAATTATTTTTTGCGGATTGATACACCGGAGAAATCAAACGATTTACTATACTTAGCGCCGGTGCGTGGAGGCGTTTTCCTGTGTCTTGGTGCTCTCTGAGCTAATGGGCAGCACAAAGCTGGTCATATAGTGTCTTGCAGTGTAGATTGTAACATTTTGTCTTACAGTTTTATGTTTTTACTTCCTGGTTTCGTCCTGTTTTTAATCATTATTAAAGGCCTGCCACGTCCATTGTTGTAATTTTCTATCCCGAATCAGCCTAGGCTGGTAGGCAGAACTATTTATAAAATATCTTTAAAGAAAAATAACGTTCAAACAAATCAAACTGAGGGTAGGTGTTTATCTGTATGCTCACTGCGGTATACTCCTAATATATTGTAGTGTGGGAAATGCTGGGCGATCACCATGTGGGTGTCTAACTTTGGGGCATTCTGTAATACAGATAATAGCATGCCACATGAAACACAGAATCCTTTGAAGATACGTTTATTCAGATTCGCAACAGCGCTGTAAGGAAACACTTCCCCATATATATTTTAAGTGATCGTCTAATTAAGTATTAACTTTGTCACAATCCATAAGGTCAAACTACTTTTAAGAGCAACGAATTTATCATAGCGTTGTTCTCAAGCTCTGACACCCAGGCTTTTATTAAGTAAACGTTATATTTGACATTTTTGAGGATCAAAACATGATATAATGCAATTGATGGGTCAGTTATTTCAATTCTATAATATGTATTAGAGTCTTATCATTGGAACCGAAGGAGACAATAACTTTACTATATCGGCTTGTCTTTCTGTCCGTATGTCTTGCTGCACCTCGTTGGTAACTCTTCAGCGGCTAGAACTGAAAAGTTTATAATCATGTTTGTTATGCCATCATACAAGTCCAGTTTGGTTTCAGGCGGGTTTTTTGTAACTTCTTGCAAAGTCGTGACAATTTTGACATAGACAAATAAATTTCCGCATCATTTGGAACGACAGGGAACTTATATACCTCTTTTAATTAACAGTTTTGATAATGTTTGTGGGTTGTCTTGATAAGCAAGTAGTCTAGTTGAACTAATCAGACTTTCAAGTTAACAAACCATGCGACTTCAAAGAGGATTGAATTCGGCTGGCGGGAACTTTGTGATATATGGTGCTCTCAGGAACAGGGGCTACAACGAATTCGCTTTGTTGAAATTACTGGATTCGGGTTTAACGCCGTGCTTTATTTCATTCACATTACCACAGCCCAGCCCAATCAATCAATCTTACATTTTACTGAAATATTAAATAATGAACAAATTTGCCTTCTGTTTGACCGATGTTCATTTCTAGACTTATAAAGACAAATAGGGTTAAATGTGTTCGAGTTTAATAGACTGTCTTATCCAACAGCGTATAGCTTGATGAACACCGCCTTATGGCTGTATTTCTGTTTAAATTCCTGTCTTTCAATCGTTCATATTTAATAACCGTAACATGTCTTTGAAGACTTTTCTGACATACTCTGTTCCACTGACAACATACTTTAAGGACATTAACTGTGAAAGTATAATCGATTTTTAAATCTCAGGAGATGGGATATTTGATAGAACGGGGCTATCCATTGCATGACGCCAGTATTACGGCATTCAATGCTTCGGTTGTCACTTTCAGTGCCGTTTGACATAAAAGGGAAAACCACTTCATGGCCCTTGGAGCACATTTCCGTGTGTCATTCGCAGAGTGCAACAAAGATATTAATTATAAAGGAACCAGTTAAAAATTAAGAACTAGTAATGATTGGCGATTATTGTTTCAAAGTGTTAATTTGTTAACGCTGTATATTTGTTGAAAACGCGAAGACATTGCGATGATAGTAATTTTCATCTCCCCACTCTTGTTACACAATGGGTGACTATAGCATCATGAAGTCAACTCTTTAACGACCAGATATGTCGGTGCTTTATTGAGCCATAGAGGCTAGACTGGATAACATCTTGAGTGTCCGCTAACTCGACATAAAATCACATCCACTTGATACAAGTCAAACAAAGCGTCTTATGTACCATCATCAAATACACAAAATATATTATAGTTAAACACATATAGTGTAACCAAAATCTTTTCAGTCTGTCTCAAGGCACTACGTATTGACACTTCAGTTTTTCCTAAGTACCTCCGAAGCATTAATGGCGACGACTTATGGATTTTGTTTTCGTCTTAGGAGTTTTATTCGCCTTTATACAAGTCAAACAAAGCGTGTTATCTATCATCATCCAAATACACCAAATATAATGTAGTTGAACACGTAGAGTGTAACCAAAATCGTTTCAGTCTGTCTGAAGGTACTAAATATTGGCACTTCAGTTCCACACAAGTATCTCTGCAACATTATTGGCGACGACTTTATGGATTTTGTTTTTGTTCTGGGGATTTTGGACTCCAATTTTGAAATCCTCAGATGCTGGCAAATAAACCGCCTCTGAGAACATGTCTGACATATTGCTTAACAATGACAAATATTTCATTGACGTTTATGGCGAAATTTAAATAAAGTGGGCTTTAAATAACATAGATGTGGGGTGATTTATTGACTATTTTATTTCACGTGACAGAATTCCCTTAAGCGATGTTCCAGGTTTTGATTTGCATCCGTGTTAAATATTAAGAATAAAACTTGTCCCTTATCGTCAAAGTTGAATACTATATTGGCCTAGACAACACCGTCTGTGTACAATACCCGTGCCTACCATTGGTACAAAGGGTTTAGAGAATACGGCTGTCTTTTCATGGTCTTAGTTTTCCACCAACCCATGGTTAAAAATACGCAAAATGTTATTTAGCACTTATTCATACTTCCAAAATCTCTCAAACCGTTTGATAGAAACTATACCTCTACTTAATGATAGCCATATAAGTCATTACTGTAGCGAATTACACTTTACAGCCAATACAACGATGAAGTGTTGGTTGTTAATCTTATTAAGTCTGCAGTCGTCAGTGATTAAGAAAACTGCAGCAATATAATTAAGTTAGTTACATTTGAAGCCAAGTAACAGATATATGTCGTTAAAGATAGATTATCGGGTAATTATTAATGTTACCATATATTGCGTCTGGGTTTGAAACTGAATCAGTTCGTTTTCGTGGTAGCGTACAACAGCACGGGGTGAAACTAGTAAGATATATTTGCACGTATTACTCTAGTACAATAATAAGTTAATTCATTACTACGGTAGTATCAAATTAAAAAAAATCCAGTAGACGATAAGCTAGTCTCAGTATGACCCATATATGTGGAATCTTTGTTAATTATTCCTGGCATGCACTTCATATCACTTAATCATCGGATATCATTAGTTGACCAATGCAATTGCAAGATTTATGATTGCTTCAATACATCTTATTTCGCAATCAGTAACACCTTTTTTAACAGTGTGCTCAATTCATAGTAATTTATAACAAATTGTTCCAGTTGCGAAATAAGAATGATTAATCGTCGTTTTACGCCACATTCAGCAGTATTTCAGCTACGCTGTACCGTGAACATATAGTCAAATTCCTTTATCTAAGGTTTACTTAAAGGCTTTTCGGGACAATTTGTATTCGTTGGGATTTTTATGACAAAAGCCTTAAGACTTCAAATGTGGCAAAATACTTTTCAGGTGGTCTTGAAAGTGATTTAATAACACTTATACCCGGTCGTACACTATATAAATAGAACAAAACAGATATAAAATCGAAAATCAGGGAGCAGGTCGTCATATATGTCAAATATGCTTGACACGGCATTACACAGGCTCCATAGTGTATTAAGAATTTAAGAGTAAAGCAATCTGATGACAAGACTTGATAAAGGTATTTAATATAAAACTAGTGGTGCATTTGGTCTATAATAACCAGTTCTATTGTCTGGGCGTGTAAAATTAGAACAGTTGGATATCGTATGCCGGACAATCAGACTGATCGATATTGACAACCAGTCTTAGTAGTGAGGAGTGTGGATGTGTCTTTTCAGCACTTTATTTGATGGCGAAACAATTATTTGAGTCGCCTTGTGGCTGTTCTGGTGACTGAATATGCACTCTGTGGTTCATGAGGTTAAAGCGATTTCAAATTACTGAGGCTTTCTTGTTGGTCACTGGTGAGAATTATGTTCGTGAGTAGAATAACCAAACGCTACTGATTCCAGATCAATTGAGTCTCGTTCATTCCAGTGAAGAGATAGGCGTTTGGTATTTGCCAAAGGTCTCTATTTTCGAAGGGGGTTGTTTAGTAAAACGGATTTTTCCGATGTAGACGAATTTGTTTTTGACAAAATACGAAAGGACAAAATGCGGACGTCATGAAATGTTTAAAAACGTAATAATAATGATGTGTTGTGAACTACGTATTAAAGTGTACGTGAAGGCACTTGGTATGTTCGTACAGGACATTTGTATGCATAATTATCTTGCGTCATGAAATCGTTGTGGATTGGTTAAAATGAATCCGTCTTGAATTCTGCTTCACGAAATATTTTTAAACACAACTGATAAGCGGAAATCTAAATATCACGACCTATTTAATCTTAACAGTATATTCGTTATTTCAATCCAAATTATCACCTGTCTAATCTAGATTTCGGTTTAAATCAACCGGGCTATATCGATAATGTCCAGTCCATGTGTCTTCTGGCTAAGGGCAGTTTTTGTGAAGAGTAGCAATGCTGTCTTTTCTTAGCGCTGGAGGAAGATTGACTTTTAAACATTATGGAAACACTTCACAACTTGGTTGTGCTAGTGTCAATTATTGATGGAATACACGTGCGTCATATAAGTGAAATGCCCTTAAGCACGGCGTAAAACAACACTCAATCAATTAATCAATCAAGTCCAGGTAGACTAACGTGAATTCAAGTTTATGTGCACGACACAGTACAGTTTTGCAAACTTTCAATCACTAATGGATTGTTTAAATTATTATAAATCCATGAAATTCCAGAATGATTAGAATGATAGTTAATGAATTGTACGTTTTCTTGACTCAAGCTGTCTATTATAACTTGGGTCGTTTGAAATGTTTAAATATTAAGGAATGTCTGTTCAAAATTAGGGTGACTGTTCAGTTTAGTTCGCCTTCTGGTATAGTGTTTAGAATTTCTAAAATTCTGTGATCAATAAGATTTCATTAATGGCGTTGTTAGTGTTTGTATTAAAGAACAATTAACATACAAAATATAGGAAAAAAACTTAAACGATGAAATACCGTAATGCCTTAATGACAACGAGCTCGTACATGTTATTGTACAAATTTATTTTATGGCCAGTTGACTTTCCGTGGTCAGCGAAGAAACACTGTGCGATTCTTTTAGTTTGCACCGAAGGCGAACTTCTAAGGCTTTGTGGTAACAAACCATGCTGGTCAGTGGTCAGAAATTTGTCCATGCTTGGAATAACCAAATACCATTGATTCCCGATCAAGCCAGGCCCATCCATTCTGGTGAACTGATAGATACGGTTTGACTGGAAGTCCACTAAAGCAGGTCTATTCTATTCAGTTTAATCTAGGCCTCAACCTTGTAATACGCTTACTACTGAGAACGTCGACAGACACATACGCCATTATCTGGACAGTTATTAAAAGCATGGACAGCATACCATCCAATGTTCACAATAACCAGGGGCCTGACCTGCTCGCCACACCCAGCTAAAATACTGGTTACATTCAATACTGCTCAGCAATTCAAAGATAGAGACGGTGGGTATCGGGTCGGGTGTATTTGTCTGGAATATCATGTTCATGTAATATTTCCAGTCGGTTAATTAATTGTCGACCCAATCCAATTAGTTTTTACATTTTGTGATACAATCCGTGAAAAGTCGAAATTGTTTTCATGAACTGTTGACCATTCTGGTGACAACAAATGTCCCAATGGTGCATTGTAGACGTTCCTTTACTGAAGTCCTTCTTAATCCGTGCTTGTCATTGAAGTCAATTTATGAGTCCATCTATCGATACCCATAAACAAACGGAAGGTACATGCATGGTGATTTCCCTTTTTAATACCATATATTGCTCCAGACCAGCTGTGTATGTCGCCATTCGTCAAATATAAGAGATACTTGTCTTGGTTTTGTCTGTTTTTAAAACGGCAGGTCAAGATGGTTGAAGTTCAAAGGCTGGCCATTACATGTAATTTAAAAATTTCTGGTTGTATTCATTAGTTTACAGCATGTCACCGTTAGAACACAAAAGTTATCTTATGTTTGCTAAGAGTTAATTGCTGTACATTTGTGACATGGCTTGATTAGTTTGTGCCGCCTCAATACACATAGCATATCAATGGTAAATTTAACTGAAGCTGTTAACACGCTGGGGAGTCCTTCACGCTAATTATCTGTGACTGAAGTACATAGGATCATTTCAAATCCTGCTCTAGTCATGTAGATTGAAGAGGTTACATTCTGCCCAATATAAACATTCTGCTAAGTTTGGCGATGTTATTTAAACAGACTTCCTCTCACTGTTCAATAGACAACAGATAGGAACTATTTGCGGAGTCGATTTAGAATAGACTCATTCAATTTGACAGCCGCAGGAGTTTACACACGAATTGCAGCCATCAATTCTCCAAAGTGATGGACTATCAGTTGTACTATATCATATATGCAGCCTGACATACCATTAGAACTATGACAAGAGTGACCCACACCACTCTCTAGAAAAATATATAAAGAACCGATTTACTTGAAATTTCACGAAAGAACTTGTCTCCATAAAAAAAGTATTTTGCCTAATTTTTTAAAAAGAAAACTAGGTCAGAAATTCATACACATGTACCATACAACAAATACAGTTGGCATTCTCATTTCATGTATTTTACCAAAAAGTATAAAACAACAAAAACTTATAGATATAACTTTTGTAATAAAAGTATTTCTTGTTATATATTTGATAAATAATAAATAATATACATGGTCAATCTTGAAAAAAAAGATAGATTAGCTGTTTTGTTAGTTATCGTTTTTAGTGATGCAATACATTGTATATGAATTTCCTTGCTGGGAAAAAGGCTTACGTCGGGCGAGGAGGCTTTTAAATCCGGTTTAAAAAGTAAAAAAATGACATTTGTGGTTGAAAAAGGATGTTTTAAATGCTTATTGTAAGTGACAGTACATCTGCATAAAAAACAAACAAACACACAAGAAGAAGTAAAGTTATTCATGTTTCGAACAAAACGCTTTTGTTAACGGTGAGCTGGGAGACCCTTTTGCACACATATACCCAACCAACCATCTACAATGATGTCACTAATTTAAAATCAGCTATAGTTTATGTAAATCTATGACTGGGGCACACAATTCATATATCGTAACATACCTCTAAAATGTAATCAACATTTGCAAAGATTATCAAACGGGATATTCTGTAGTAACAAGGCCTTCGGGAATACAATATGTGTCGGATACTGAAATAAACGGTTCTGGTTCGCCAATATCTCACTGGTGGTAATCTGCAGTGGTTATTTTTAATACACTACACGCATTTGTTTTAGTGTTTGTTATTATTTTGTGTGGAGTGATCAACGGGGTTAATTAGGCGATTAACTTTAGGGAGTGCCGGTCTGTGGAGAGGTGTTCGTGTGCCCTGGTGCTCTCTGAGCTAAGAGACAACAGGAAGCTGATCTTATAGTGTCTTGCACTGTAGTTTGTCTCATTTTGTCTTACTGTTCTATGTTTATTTCCTGTTTGTGTCTTATATTAAATCATCATCAATAGTCCACGATGTCTACGGTTGTAATCATCTGTCCGAAGCAGTCTATGCTGGTACAACGACCTATTTGTGAAATTACTGTAAAGTTATATAAAACTCCAAAAATAAAACTGATGGTGTGATTTTGTCTGTAGTTTGGGCGTTCATCAAGTAGGTGCCAAATGTTGGGGCATACTGAAATACAGATATTAACATGCCACATAAAACTGGAAATCCTTTGGAGATAGGTTTATTATGATTCACAACAACGCTGTAACGGAACACTTCTCCATTGAAGCCCAATCATCTGGCTATGTATTTTATATGATCTTCTAATTTAGTATTTACTTTGTCCACAATACAGAAGGTGGAAATATTTTGTACTGCAACGAATTTGTCATAGCCGTTGTTCCCGTTTTGTGTTTTGAATAACATCGATCTCCCCCCCCCCCCCCCCCCCCCTTCATACCGGAAATAGGATAACTTTAACTTCGCAGCCCTCCGGCTATATTTCTGTGTCAATGGGTTGGACACCCACACTTTTATTAAGTTAACGTTTTATTTGGCATTTTCTAAGATGCACACATGATATAATACGATTCATGGCCCAGTTATTTTAATTCTATAATATTTAATAAGGTCGTACCATTGTAACCGAAGGAGACAATATGTTTACTCTCATCTTTCTGTCTGTCTGTCTGTAACTAGTTTTCCGCACATCTTTGTAACGCTTCGGCGGATTGAACTGAAAAGTTTGTTTCTATGTTTTTATGACATCATTTACAGATCTTGTTTGGAGCAGCAGGGGCTCTTTGCCTACAAATTTTAATTGACAGTTTTGTTGGTTGTCTGGAGAAGCAAGAGTTTAAAATGGAAAAACTCTGCGACTTCAAAGAGGATTGAATGCGATTGCCGTGAATGTCCTGTGACGTTGTTCTCTCTGGGGAATCGGGCAACGTCATTTCACTCACGTGACGGCGTTCCAGCCCAATGAGCGATGGAAGGCTGCCCTCCATGCCACTGGCAACAAACAAAAACAAGATAGGATAATTACCAGAGGCAAAAGAAATAAATCACAAACAGAATGCCTCCCTGTTCCCGGCAACAGGAAGCTCCTTCCCAGCCGTCCGCTGCTTCCTTGTGAAGTCTGTTTCTGTAAATTCAAACAACTGTGTTATCACACCAAAGTGTTCGTCCTAGATCACCACAGTTGAACTAATGAACTAAGGAAATCAAATTGAGAACAAAATCATAATACTTCACATCAAGACTATGCTATATGTTGACATATTTAAGTAAACAAATACATATAATAAAAACATTTGTGTCATTGGTTGTCTGCTGAAGTCTTAATGTTTTGTTTATAATCAGGTTTTTAATAATGGTCCAACCTGCAATAAGTTGAATGTGTTATGCCTTTGATGAATACCACCTATGAAAGTTCTGCCTTTCCATCGTAAACATTTAAGAACATTACAACCCCTTTGAAGTTTTTTCTGATTCTCTTTTCCACTGACAACACATTAGCGGCGAAAGTAAAATGGAGCGGTTTTAAATGACTCGAAATAAGATATTTGATAGGTTGAGGCTATGATGCCAGTATTACCTCAACCAATGCTTCGGTTGTCACTTTCAATGACTTGTGACATTAAAGGTAAAACCACTACATAACCCTTGCAGCACATTTCTTTTTTCACATAGTGCAACAAAGGTATCGATGATAAATGAACCAGATGATTGGCGATTCAAAGGAATCGACTGAGTTATATTAAAGCATATATTGAATTTTATATAAAATATCGGATGTTATTGAAGGGAGATAACTCGTCTGCAGGTTGTCACCCTTGTCGAAGGAAAGTCAAGGGGACAGTGATCCTCCACTTCCTTTCAGATAATTTTTCAACGATGAAGGATGTGCTCAAAACTTACAAGGCTTTGTTTTGAATATAAATATACAATTTCGTTCGGAATTGAAGTTACTGCAATTTAGATATAGTCTTCATCAGAAAGAGGTGAAGTTTATTTGTTGAAAACGCGAAGCCATAGCAATGATAGTAATTTTCATACCAAAGAGGTCTGAAGTCCATATGGAATATTTTGTTTTCTGGCAAACTTAATTATTATAGTCGCTGGTATTATCATTTGATGTGTACATCTCTGATGTTAAAACGAGGTCTGACTCAATAGCCCAGTTCAATAAGCAATAATAATGATTTGAAGAAAATCGACTGGACTCTTGTTACACACTTGATAATGGGTGACTATAGCATCAGGGTGGTCAACTCTTAACGACCAGATATGTCAGTGCCTTATTGAGTCATAGAGGCTAGACCGGAAAACATCGAGAGAGTAGCCGCCTACTTGACATACAAGGACATCCACTTGATAAAAGTCAAACAAAGCGTCTAATGCACCATCATCAAATACACAAAATATATTATATTTAAACACATATAGTATAACCAAAATCTTTTCAGTCTGCCTCAAGGCACTACATATTAATACTTCAGTTTTTCCTAAGTATCTCTGAAGTATTATTGGCGACGACTTATGGATTTTGTTTTCGTCTTTGGGGCTTTATTCGCCAATTTTGGAATCCTCACATGCAGGCAAATAAACCGCCTCGGAGAAAATTTCTGACATAATGCTTAACAGTGACAACTATTTCATTGACTTTTACGGCGAAATTTAAATAAAGTGCGCTTTAAATAACATGCAGGCGGGGTAACACAACGACAGAATTCCCTTAAGCAATATTCTAGTTTTTGATTTGCATCTGTGTTAAATATTAAGAATAAAACTTGTTTCTGGTCGTCAAAGTTAAACAGTATATTGGCCTGATCAACACCGTCCGTGTACAATACCCGTGGATAAAGTGGGTTTGGAGAATATGACCGTTTTTTTTACGATTCTTCTCAGTTCTCCACGTCTTTGTTCTATAATCGGATTGTCCTTTTGTTTGAGTTATGAGTGTTTGAAGTTTGTAAGTTATTTTTTTTATTGGGATTTATCTACGTACTCAACTTCAAGGGTATTTCATTTGTCTGTCTAAGGATTGCCTGACTCGCCCTCTGCATTAATAAAAACCAAAAGAAACCTAAAAAACACCTCCGCGATTGCCGGAGTCACATCGTGTGACTCCCTCGTCGATCAAAGGAGAATCAGTAAGCCGGCCCGCCTCAAAACTGGTCACAAATTAAACCTCAGCGGGTACAATATTCTAAGTATTCGGACAACATCTAGTTGTGTGTAAACCGTGTTGTTATACTAAACTTGCACATATCTGTAAAATGGCCGCAAAATCCAAACACGGGAGTCAGTAGAGCCATTGTCGTCAGTAACACCAAGTTAATGATATTATATGCGATCTATTAATGCCAATAAAGATCAAATAAGGCCAGAACAACCAACGGTTTTAAAATAGGTTAAGGGTTATTTAGTAGTTATTCATACTTTCTGAAACTCTCAAACTGTTGAATAGAAATAATGCCTTGCCTTGATAATAATTGAATAAGAGATTGCTTTAGCGAATTACACCCAACACCTGTTACAGCCAATACAATAAAGAACTGCCTGTTGTTAATCGTTATTAAGTCGGCAGTTACAGACAGCATTAATCTTCTACCCGTCAGAGTTTAAGAAAACCGCAGCATTAATAACTAAGTTAGTTACATTTAATGACAATAAATAACAGATGTATGTCGTTAGGGATAGATTGTCGCGTAATTATTAATGTTACCATGAAATGTGTATGGGTTTCGAGACTGAATGCGTTTGTTTTCGTGGTAGCGTATTAATACAACACCATGTGGTGCAATAAGTAAGATATGTTAGCACTCATTCACTCAAGTATATTAATTAATAAATTAATACGGCGGTATTAAATTTTACTAAATCCTTTGAACTATACGCTCATCTCAGTACGACCAAGATATTTGGAATCTTTGTTCATTATACCTGGCATGCATTCCATATCACTCAATCATCGGATACCATTATTGACAAATGTAATCGCAAGATTTACGTTTACTTACGTATCTTATTTTCGCAATCAGTAACACCTTCCAATAACATAATGCTCAATACGTAGTTATAACAAAATGCACCAGTTGTGAAATAGAACCTTCGTTCCAAGAATGGATTGATACCTACTAGGCTTTTTGGGGCAATTTGTCTTTGCCATTTTTATGACGTCAGTCAACCTTTTTCTGATGTGGTAAAATATTTTTAAGTTGCCTTCAAACGTATGAATTAACATTTGTTTGTTTGTGTGATTAAGGTTTAACGTCGTACTCAAGGAAACTTTACTATGATGACTGATTTTCCATTTCACCTTGTTCCTTGCTCATAATACGGTGCAAAATCGGAAGGAAACCTTGTAAATATCACCCCCGTGATTGCCGGCACCACACCGGTGGTCCACAGACGAGGTCGAGTCCGTGGATGGTACGTCGAATAAGGATTAGTAAACAAACACGCTAAACATTAAGCCACGGCCCCAGGCTGAATCTAAGACTAATACAAAAATGATATAAAATCCAACATTTTGGAGCAGGTCGTCATATATGTCAAATATGCTAGACACGGCATTACACAGGCTCCATAGTGTATTAAAGTAAAGCAATATGATGACCAGGCTTGATAAAGGTATTTAATATGATACTAATTGAGGCTTTGGTCTACAATGACCAGTTCTATGGTCTGGGCGTGTAAAAGTAGAACAGTTGGAAATCGTATGCCGGACAATCAGACTGATCGATATTGACAACCAGGCTTAGTAGTGAGGAATGTGGATGTGTCTTTTCAGCACTTTATTTGGTGGCGGAACAATTATTTGAGTCGCCTTGTGGCTGTTCTGGTGACTGAATATGCACTCTGTGGTTCATGAGGTTAAAGCGATTT
>JAQQZZ010098079.1:8430-32412 GCA_030265115.1 Mopalia vespertina | reverse complement strand
TTTTCAACATAAGTAAAATAAAACACAAAAACCTAACTATTTCACATATGTGAAAAAGAATTTCACTTATGTAAAATTAACTTTTATTTGTACAAAAGAGTTCCACTTATCAAAATACTGATAAATGATTTCTTCCCATAGCAAGGGAGCGTATCCAACCTTCGTTTGTGCTCCTACCGTCTTCGGTAGACTTTCAAGACGATAGGAAGATATTCCACCTTTGTGCAAGTTTAGCCTCAGCAGGGCACACTCCTAAGTCGAGACAGTTGATCAGAAAATGGGTCCCATGCACTGGCCTGCAGCGAGATTACAAGTGGCGAGACCACGAAGCCATCTCACGGAGATAAGTCTTGTAATGAAGCAATAGTATTTGGGGGAAGTTAGTCGACCGGGTCGTTTTTAAGAACGGCTTTGTGGTGGTTCTAAGTTATGCAGCCATATCTATTATACGCCGATATACAGTAGTCAGTTAGTTACCCAAATGAACAGATAAAGTTGTTACCTGAAGCGCAGATGACAAATACAGCAAGAGAAATGAAACACGTTAACTTTCCCATTTTACTGTCTACAATTATGGCACTAGCTGTAATATCCCATTAAGTGATATAGTTGTATAAACGTATACCACTAAATATGTATTAAGGCATCGCGTAACAGATTTTGACTGATAGCAAACGAGCGTCAATACTGATAACGTATATCAATAAACATGGCTATATCCTGGTAGATAATAATCCGGTAAACTTGTTAAATATCCGGCGTAAGATCAGTCAACGTAAACTATACAGACATAATGTCGTATGCAAAGTGGAAATAATGTCCAATATGAAGAGACTTTTAATCGTTAAATTAAAGTGACACCTTAGCAATCCACTGTTGTTGTATTTTTTTTTTTTGGTGATAATTTTTGCTCGTCCCTCCATTCTTGAACAGGAAACAGAAACCTTGAAAAAGAGGGACACTAAACCACTGTATTTCTTTTATCGAGATTCCGATACTTTGTTCAGACAGATTTATGTTATCAATGTATAGGCCTGGGGGAAGAAAAGTTTGCTTTTAATGCAGACATAACTTTTGTAACTGTTCGTGTTGAAGCTGGTGGATTGGGACCAGTTGCTCGAAAGACGATAAGCCGATAACACCAGATTAAATTGCTAACACCAGGTTAGGGATAGATCTACAACATTGCGTGACATTATCTAACAATGGATTCAATTAAACAGCGCTATAGGTGAATTTGTATTCAGTGTCGATGGTTAGAATAAAATATCGAGTGCGTATGTCGTACATCAGGTTTAGAAGTGAGTCACGTGGTATGGTTCCAGCAATAGCGCATTTTTAAAGACAGTTTATCCAGGTTTCCCACCTTAATTAAGCAAAGAACAATGTGAAATGGACAAAAACCGTTGTCATATAAGTGAAATACCCTGCAGTACGACGTTAAACCACAATCACATCTTTTTTTTAGCTCTCTCAAGGTCACTCTCCTACCCACACATGTCGTCAATTATTAAATATCGTAATAGCGGTCTATGTGAAACTTAGCTCGGTATCGATGATAAGCTGGTAGCTAAATGCACTAACCATTAAAACTTAGTTTACACACTGACATGATAACAAATAATGGAACAGGAAATTATATTTTGCTGGTAGCAGTTGAATGTATTCTCCCGATATTGCTCAAAAACGCGTCTTCGATGATCTTGGGAACCCAGTGGTTACAGGGCCCAGCCGGCCCCTGGACCCTTGCCTATTTTCCTGGGATCGTAGCCCCCTCACACTTAATTTGCTTCCTCCTCCTCTGCCACTACATGTCGAATGGTCTAACTGTACTGTGTTAATATAAATATTGTGGAAGTATATACGATGTTTGTAATGTAATGGAAGTATACGATGTTTGTAATGCACAAAAATACTCAGTATGGAAAAAAATCCGAGAATTTATCTAATTGCGATATTTCGGCGTTTTATTATGGCATAGTCAGGTGGGTGAAAGTTCGTGGTTGCTTTGCCGTAGCCCTGCTAGTCAAAGTTGCGTGGTTCGAATCCGAGTGGAGGCGAGACACATTGTCTTTCTCTATATTAAAACTAAGTTTTCAGCATGGTTGAATGATAACCAATGTGATCAATATCCGGAGTGTCATTCATACTGACCTTTTAAAAGCGAAACATTTTTGGTACAATTACACTCTTCGACTAATAAATAAATAAATATATATCCCTATGGCATATTAAAAGAACTATTGCTGCCTTATTTGACAGACATACTCAAGCTCTAGCGAAAACTGTTATCCAATGGTATGATACAGTAGCGTTGAGCTGCCATATGGGCCTGATCAAGGGAGACAACTCGTGTGTCCAGATGGCAGTCGCAGTCGTTTTGGACCAGCCTATTGCCAGCTCTACACGGCCTTAAAACCAACTACAGATTTAAAGTTACATTTCACCTTCCATGAGTATACAGGCCGTACATTCATCGGTCACCACAGACTCTTAAATAAACGGCAAATTACATATACAAAAATTAAGGCGGAGAATAATATTGTAGTGTAGTATGTAATATAGTTACCGCGGGATCCAACACCGTTCTTTAATTCCAATTCTATAATAAACAAAAATATACACAAATGTTTGGGGAAATAAACATATGACATCGTTTCCTGGCATATAACTGCTTTATAAGAGCTAAACGATATACGAGTTTTTCATTTTCAGAATGGTATAGAGTCAACGAGATTTGACCAGTTCAAATAATCTGTTCTATTTTAAACAATCGCCAGATATTCAGTTTAATCGATAATACCCCACCGTTGGCTCCAATCTTTGATTTCTTTATCTTTAATTTCACGAGAATTTAAAAAAAAAAACAAAGTTATATGCTCGAAAGCCAAATTTTAATATAGTTCGTTATTTTTAGTTGTTGGCGTTAATTCATTAGGAAAATTCACGTCCTTCCAATTTTAAGTATTTCAATCAATCATTTCAGCTTAATTTACCAATATCCCGTAGTGAGAAAGCTTTCGCATATCCAGGTATACAGTCAGTATAGGTCAGATTTAGACATCTTTCTTTAATGAGTGTCTAGTAGTATCCATCCAATATGTAATATGTATATATGAATCGCTTGTGACTAGAGGTGCATTTTGCGTGAACTACTGCTAAACGTGAATTTACCAATATTCCAGCATGATCCACAAAGAACGAATGTGTGGTAAAGAAAAGGTTTATAATATGGGTACATCAATCGAGGAGGGCCAGTGCTAACAAGCCAAGAGAGTATACCATTGCCACACTTGACGGCAGACCATCGATTAGGTGAAACGGCGAAAGACTAGTGGGCTGAAGTGAATGGTTAAGAAACAGGCGATTTATTGTAGAGGAAACAATAAAGAAGCCTCCTCAGGGAGTAATGAGAACTATATGATAATGAAACATAGCACAGAGATAATTGAATACACAGTGCAGGCAACCTAATGGTCTTCACGTTTACTATCCACGTTCTGATTTTACTGTTATTTTAGAATATGGTCACTCGCATTAAGGACAAAGGTCAATGCCAAGTCGACCGTACGCAATTACCAGTCATTTGCAGTCGCTGTTTATGGTGCTTGTCGAGCGATATATGCAAAGCGGCATACCGACGCGTCAAACTGAGGAGATTTTTGACCTATACGGTAATTGACGCTTCGAATTTTATTACCTGCCAAATTTGCCGCTTTTTGCTAATTTACTACTGTTGCAATGAGTTTCAAAGAAACTTTGCCCAAAGAAGATAAAGGCATCAACATTTTTACAATCGACAGAAGAAAATGAAAGGAAAAAGAGCATTGTTGGTTTTGGGATCCGCATCCAGCATGCAAACCGGTAAATGAACAGTGTGATGTCTAAAACTATCACACATCATAATGGACCTATCCTTTTTTAATTTACTAATGTTTGTTTGTATATGTATGTATGCTTCTATATATGAATACGGATAAACACAAGGTTGGAGAATTAAAGGCAAAGCCTAAATTAAATTTAGCAAAAATAATTATACAGAAAGAGCAGTGAACATATTTGACGGGGTGTTTAGTTGTGACTGATTTTCTTTAGGCGATACATTCAATGCATCAATGAAATATATCCCCTCCTTTCCCCAAACAACTGGCTCTGTTCTCACACCTAACTCGACCAGGTTGAGATTCCCCCCATTAATTGAATTCTCCGCACTATCGTTATCGAAGAAAACGTCTTATCAATATAGAAATACGCGTGTATGAAAATATGCTTGACACATCTCCAAATGAACGGGAGCGGGATTGCAGAATTAGATGGCGTGCAGTATCAACATCTTATGAAGCTACAGGGACATTATTTCTTTGGCTGAGTCTATGTAATAAAAACAGCACGGCCAAGTGACTTAGATGATGTCCAAGATAATATCTGACAAGCATGGATGAGCTGAACGCCTTTAGTGCAGCAGTCATCAACAGAGATTGACAAAAACAAAGCTCGTGACTGCCGCTCCTTATGGACGCATGCGCTCTGAGGAAATTCAATAGATGGGTTGAATTCTTGATGCACACTTTTATAGTCCCTCTTCTCTTGTGCTGTCCATTAACTTTGCTCGCAGTCAATTGAGATGGAAACGATGCGCACACCATAAATACTGTGCTAGTCGAAGCTAAGCTCGTCTATTTGGCTTGGATACATCTCTACTCTTCGAATAAGTTGTGCCATTGTTATTTTCAAGATGACCATTGTCCACGAAGACAGTGTGCTGGGGGAGGACGACATGTATTCAAACTTTTCCGTAAATCTGTTGAACAATTCAGCGCAGCCACCAGGGCCAGCAGGCAATGCACAGATAGTAGTACTCAGTATGCTTTTTGGAATCATAGGCGCAGTTGGAATTGTAGGTAATTTTCTCGTCGTCTTAGCTATTTTAACTGACAGAAGAATGAAGAAAAGTCCAACAAACTTATTTATTTTCAACATGGCTATTGCCGATGAAATCATCATGGTGTTTGGTGTGGCGGAGATTGTTCAATTTATGATGAACAGAGGATGGCTTTTAGGCAGTGTCATTTGTAAAGTAGACAGGTACCTCATGGTCACTGGTCTATACGTCTCCGTAGCTACTCTTATTGCTGTCTGTATTGAAAGGTGAGTAGATTTAACTTCTAGTTAGTCTGTGAATTTTTATACGACAAACAGTGTTCAAATTTAGGCAAAACTATCCTTAATTCAGAGACTGTCTCAATATAGTGTTATATGACAAAAAGAAAAAACAGAACAGACTGTCTCAATAAAGAGTTACAACAAAGAAAAAAGAGACTGTCGCAATATAGTGTAATATGGCAACAAAGAACCAAGCAAATGTCTCAATATAGTGTTATATTAGAACAAAGAAAAATGAGACTGTCACAAAATAGTGATGTATAACACTTAAGAATCTGTCGCAAATATACTCTTGTATGACACTAAAGAGCCATACGTTGATAATTCAGATCATTCCCACTGTCCCTGTGGCAAAACTAACGTATTGGGAACCACTAACCCAGCGATATCCTATAATGACATTATGTTTTAATTTAAAGGCGGCTCCTAAATTTGTACAGGCCCTGCCTTGTCATTGTTATTCCGGTAAATCAGAGTGGAAGCATCTATTTTAACATGTCATTCAGTCACCGTCTGAGACTAACAGCTAACTGGAGAAAATGACTTAACATCAAATTTATCAATGTTTATCAAACGAAGAACACGTAGTACAAAAGGTATACCACTCATTATATGATAAGGTAATTCCAGTGGAATACTGAAAAGATTTGCTTGTTTGTTTGATTGGTTGGGGGTTTTACGCCGTACTAAAGGTTATTTCCCCCATATGACGACGTGCCAGCCCAAAGTGTAAAGGAAATCACCCTCATCGCCCCTGAATAAAGAAGAAAGAAAAGACAGTACAAAAAAAGGACAACCACAGGACGTTAAACAAAAACACCACAGCTAGGCGTTATGTTGCCCCTTAGCTCTAAGCGTACCAAGGCATAACGAATCTCCCTGCTAACCGACTGCCGACTTTCAACTTACTTAAAAAACAGACTATCTCATAGCATAATATACCGTTTCCTTTCGTTATTCATTAAAAGACAGATCTACATTTGGCTGATTTCTATCCACGTATACTAAGGAACCACTAGCCTTTCGCTCTCAAATGAAATTTCTAGAATCGATGAATGAACTCTGATCCATAAGCAGCAGTGATTAGTCTTTTGTATCACATCAGTAACTAGCTAAGGTATTAACTGTCTTTCGTCCAAAGAGAATATACAGGTATATCAGTTACACAAAAATACAGTCGGAATAAAACACGACAGATATCACAAATTAGGTTTTGTTGATTCTAAGATATTTAAACACTCTGACAGATTTATAAGCTGAGCTTTGGAACTAAAAGAAACAAGCTGTTGTTACACGAAGACGCTCGAATGTCGCCATGCAGCAGTATTTCTTAAGATATTCAGAACAAAGATTTTTGTGGAACGCAATTGAAAAAAAATTTCATTACGTTTTAGTCTGTTTCCATCGTGTCGTCCTGTTTCTATTCTTAGATGACGAGAGAACGGCATTATTCGTGCTAATTTCATCATTCTTCTATCGTTTGCTGCTTATAATCAATATAATTTCAATTCAAAGACACGTTTAAGTGATTTGTAAAATTGGCGATTCTAGTGCACCGTGCCACTTGGCAACATAGATGTTCCTTAATCGAGTATCCGATTCTCGCAAAAACACGCTGAAATTCCTATCAGAGCTGGGAAATAAAAACATTTCAGCACGGCTATACATCGATAATATGTTGTCTACGATGCGTAACTAACTGTTTTTGCAATTTGAAGATATACCTTGTTCAGAATAAGTTTGTATTATACAGTTATCAGGTTCCGTTAAATATATTACTATCTCAAATAATATTGGCACCTTTGGAGTTGGACGAGTGTCCAAAAGTTTATCTTACAAAATTTACTGTGTTCTCGCTCTATGTTTTTTCCGCCTTAACAGAACCCCAGATTTCATATGTATAATTACTGTGTCAAGACGTTCGCCGGCAATTTGACGTTCGGTTCGACGTTATGGAGATTTTTGTCTGCTCGAGTGTTTTGAGCAATTGTAAAATTTAGGGTTGGCGTTATAACCAGGCAAATTCCCACATTATCCAGTATAATGCTACGATAATACTCCTTTCGTTTGGTAACTCTTCCTCCGTTATTAATATGCTAGTTTTTGTTTTTTTTCGATCTGTACCTCCAAACCGGTATAGCTTCCTTTATTTATTTACGCTAATATGACGTTCAATTTCATCCTGAATATTTGGTTGGTCGTCAGATGACCACGCTCGTGACTACGCCACTGATTGTTATGAAAACAATGAAGGATTCACCCTGGGTTAAATTTCGAGCAGAACTCTTAACTTTGTGTATTTTGATATATTTCCATAATTCCCTTTGATAAAGTTTATAAAAACTTCAATTCTGTTGCTTTATTTTCCGAAATTACTTTTATTTTTTTTTACATACATTTTGTATATTTTCTTACACTGACACATTATTACACTGTCGGTGTCATTGTGGGTTCTACAGAAATATGATTTACCCGGCGAGTCGGATATTCAGTCAAATTCTAGTATTCATTCCATATTTATTTATATCTGGCGTCAGATATACTACGGAATGGACAACATATTAACATCAGCCCAAACCTCCTCATTAGAAATAGTAAGAGAATAATGGGTTGATTTGATAGAAACCCTCTTTAACTTGCTTTGTATTATAAGCAAACATTTGTTTGAAACTTGTAGATCGAACCATGCCGTACGTTCCGCTCGTTATGTTCAAGGAAGCATCTTCTACGTGTTTCTTATAGATTGGCAAAAGGCTGGTTAAACGATTAATACCCCGACTAACATCCGCAAATGTGATGAGAAATCGAAGCGGAAAGTCGACCGTAAACAGTTAATTAAAGAAGCTCAGTAACTTCATAAATGATAATGTTACATGTATAAGTCTTCAAAATAAATTAATTACACATGGAAACCTTGGAAATATTAGAGATAGTTTTTTTAACTTATATTGGAATTGGTTAGTATGTTGACAAAGTTTTAGTTTATCAAACATTCAGCACTATTTGTTTGCTCAGTGGCCAACCACGAATACATCAGTCTTTACATATGTGCTTATATAGAACTATTAACTTTTATAGATTGGGCCTAATTAAACAATTATTTGGGGTCCATCTGAGTTGAAGTTTTTAACTAAAATTATGATATCATTAGTAAATTGTATCTGTGTAGTGTCGTGTGTTGGTCAAAGGTCATTTGCACTGCGTTTCGGTTTTTGATCTGACCATCCCATCGATTTTTGATGAAAGGACTGCTCAGTCTGTGGCGTCTATCAGTCACTTAAGAACAATGCCCTTATCTGACGTATACGACTTTGTCTAATTAAATAGTAATTGAACATAGGTGCTGGTACGGGTCAACCTGATGCAGAGTGATAGATCATCGGAAGATTCAATTTCCTCCTCAATCTGCCAGAGAAGTGCCAATATTTGGAGTTCCCTTTACGATATGTAAATGGTTCAATAACCCTTGTCCGGATATTATTTGGTGATGTGGGAATCGAGCTGACAAGTCTAACATCGCCTCAGGGTAAAGCTCTTCGAAAAACTGTTAATACGGTTATAATGTTAACTTCAGTTTGTTTAGCAGTAGGCCTATCAACAGTTATCTAATCTCTAGACCATATGGTGTGGTGCCAGTGTAACGTGGCTTTGACAGAGAGGTACATTTGTGTGAAAAATGATGTTAGCATTGGAGTACAATAATGTTATTGTCCAGTGGCAAATTCAACAAATGACTGGCAAATGATGACTGTATATGCGTTGTTAACTTTACTTCGGTGTGTACAACTGTCAACAAATTTATCAAATGGTGTATGCTATGTAATTGTGACCTAAACTTTTAAAACTCAATAAAGATCAGTTTAAAAAACATGGCTTTGGAAACCGATACTGCCAACAAGGGTTAATTCTTATGACAAGCGGAACAATAACACTTTTAAATAAAATTAATTCCATACCGAAAAAAAGCTTGTAAAAACGACAAATAAACCCTATACGTTTTGAAAATTGCCATGAGCTTTCAAAGATTATCTTTACAAAATCTTCAAAATTGGCAAAGCCTAATGAATAACTTATATACGGTTTATATCTTTTAAATGTAGATAAAGACACTTTTGTTTGCTTCAATCAGGATTAGAACCCGGGTCAGTTGAAAACAGTTCAATTTTAACGATAGAAAACAACAACAACATAAAAAAGGTAAATAAATCAAACAAGAAAAGGGAAAAAACACAGCGCCAAACACAACAAAAAAAAAATTTAAAAAATTTAAAAAGCTTAATCGTAAATAACGTAATGTAAATGGTTTCTATAGTAACGATTTACGTTAGATTGGCAGTAGAGCGCATTCTGGTTAACGTTTAAAGCTGAGATAAGTCTTTAGAATGAGAATCTGACAACATCAACGAGAGATTGCGAATGTAAGTATTTTAAGGTTTCGTTTATCATCGCCTAACAGCCTTAACCGCTACATTTTGAACTATCTCGATAACATGTTAGTGTGTAAAAGACTAACAATTTTAGCAACAGCAATTAGTAGATAAGTCAACGATCTTATGTCGTATTTGGTCAGTTTTCCAAATGTTATTACCACGCAAAGTTTAAAACGAAATCTTAAATTTGTTGACAGACCCGAAGTGACCTTGTTCCTAATAGGTTTAGGAAAATCCTACATTCTAACCGGTTTTATGCTCTGGTTACAGTCGAATGGTCGTAGGCTGGTGATATATTTTCCTCTAATAGAATGCTTCAACTTTAACCCCAAACTAATACGTTTCTGGATCGGTCTCTAAGCTTGTGTGGAACGTTCGATTGAAGTATTTTTCTTATCTAGTTCTGAAGCACCATACGATAATCTTTAGAGAGTGCCCCTAACATACCTTGTGATTAACCTCAACGAGTTATTCCTGCCGAGTTGTTTCAATGCAACCGTGCTGTGTGTCGATAGGGGCAGTGTTCCACCCTATTCGACATCATAACATTTTTAGCAACGCTCTAAATATAACTTATTGTTGAGCTATTCCTAATGTATCAACTGGATATGACAGTTAAATAATTTATTAAGAAAACTAAAGATAACTATCTAATATCGAGTGAAACCGATGCGACTTTTCCCAGGAAGTCTCTGTCCAATGTATTTGGTAACTAGTAAGCACTCTGAATTATTCTTGGTTTGCGTTGGTAACTTGGATACCCTCACTGAAGAGGTAAATGCCTTTAAAGCAGAGATTAGTGTCTTAGTGTTGTCGGTCTTTTCAAGGTTTCTTGTGGTCGTCTTACTAATTTAATCACTGGTTTGGTATGTTTTAATGTGTTACCAAGATAGCCTGATCTACAGATGTTCCATAAACCCAACTAATTGGGGACACTACCATTTTGAGGTATTGTATCTGTCGATCTTATGTCGTCTCAGCTATCTTATCCTCCAAGAAAGGCAATTACCTCTAATGGTCTTTCACGGAGTCGGTCAGCAATAATCACAGATTTCTTATAACACCAATGATCCAGTGAAGAAGAAAATGCTCTAATCTTTGGGTATCTGTTAGAAATAATTAGGATTAAGGGTATCTGAGAGATTGACTGCCCACATATATTTTCTCACTGTGAATAGGTTCAGAGAGATCCTATATTTTATCTGGGTGTGTATTGTCTGGCTACAGTCACATGGTATGGCATTAAACTGTGTGTCGCTCTCGTCATGAGATTTCGATTGACCTTAAAGAACGGTTCATTTTATTTGTCTCCTTGATATCTTCTATATTTGATAAACGACTGCCCCTTGGATTAAGGCAAACTGACGTGTAGCTCTGTGGAGCCTTATTCAGCACTACACAATATGGTAGCTATTTTATAACATGTACTATTCCATGAAAATATTACAACAAAGTCGTTACCATTAATAAGCAATACAAATTATAAATATATGCAAAGACAATTATCTCGGGTGTCTTCATTTGGTACAACACAAACATGCCGTTTATTTAATTTCGATGTTGGTACATACCAGCTTAAGGACAAACGTCAATAAGCAGAAATTGGGCCTGAAATCTGTTATATTGTAAATCCAGACTCGTAAAGGTGTACATTTTGGCATTGGTATGTTTCAGCAAACTGTGTTTTCAATAACATTTGTGACACGATCAATACTTCAATATTAATCGCAGCGATAACCGGTAAATTCCTTTAAGCAAAGTACCCCGAAGCTCCTATTTTGTTTTACTAAATTAATATTAGCATCCCCAGCTGTATAAGTTTGGTATTGTTAATCGACAAAAGAATGCCACGGGCTTTTATATGACAGTATTAAATGCTCACAGGATACAAAAAAAGTCGAAAATCCGACAAATAAGAAATAAACCGTTCGATGTAATATCACATTTCTCGAAGATATCTCACATGCCAACAGTTTTCATTATCAGTTAATACATAATTTTTTTATTATCCTGACAGAAATTCAGAATTAAAGGTTATTCCGCTGATATAAAATCTTCTCCACACGATCAGATAAAGAAACATGGCCAAGGGCTCATTTAGCAAAGTCGTTTTGGAGATTCAGCGCAAAGTTCATATTCTCATACATCTTCTTATAGCGAAGGCTGACATTTTGTGTTTGTTATTTTCATGAGCAGGCACAAAGTCAACAACAAATGTTATACTATAAATAGTACAATAAAAATAAACAAGAATAAGTTGTAAAACAGATTACCGCTTAATAAGAAATTACTTCCTGAAACCGGCCAAGTTGTCAAAGAGCTGTTGCTATTTCCAGGATTCGTCTATGCCATAAAATGTTAAAGGTGTTCTACTCCTTCCTGAGGGAGTGAATCTGTTTAAGTCTAATAATTAGTTTCTGTCCTGAATATAGCGTGAAGTTTTCTAATATTTTTCTAGCATTTGACTTCTTGAGATTCACTGCTTGATTAAAAAACATTTTCAATTTGGATTCAGATTGCTTCTGTGAAAATTGAAAAATGCGTTAATATACTGAGAAAAAAAATGAATATACCATCAGTCACAACAGCAACGCACTATATATATGGAGTAACTTTTAACAATTGACGAGGGCATATACACCATGTTAAATGTGTGGTGTTTTGTTAAAGTTGGAAAGTTTATTTTCCTCTAGTGTAGCATTGCTACACTCAAAACAAATAACCTTAGCCTGAAGGCTGTGTGTACATTAACACCTTTTCACCAAACATTTTTTCACCCAACCAAATTACTAGCT
Source organism: Mopalia vespertina (assembly GCA_030265115.1). Classification (NCBI taxonomy): domain Eukaryota; kingdom Metazoa; phylum Mollusca; class Polyplacophora; order Chitonida; family Mopaliidae; genus Mopalia; species Mopalia vespertina. Next base: position 20,024 of record JAQQZZ010098079.1, on the reverse strand, counting down.
AACAATATTTTTTTTACCGGGTGTGTGAAATATTTCTCGACAGTATAAACCGGGTGTTAACAACTGGTCAGAGTTTTATTGTTATATTATATTGCTCACTAGCATGGGTATTTCTTTCAATGTTACAAAGTTAATGGAGGAAATGAATAACACATGGCTACGCAAAAAAACAACAACATATTGCAAAAAAAATAATGTCATCTTTAATCTACCGAAGAAAAAAGTATTTTCAACTCTTTCAAATTCTGCAATACATGAAGGCACACTACATTAATGAAAGCAACAGACATAGACGCAAACATAAATAGAGAACAATAATATTTTATTTGGTCTAAATAAAAAAATAAATTTGTATTAAGGTGAGAAGATGTGCCAGAAGCACGATTATGTTTATGTAGTGAGGTATTAATTACAACAACAGGAGAGTGCTGAAGGGGGTTCAAGATTGTAAAGTAAGTACGTTAATTATGCAGGGAAAGTGTACTTTTGTATGAGTATAAATAAGTTTTATGAAATATTTTTCGTTGATTATTCCAAACAAATTTAGGACTAAGGATCGATTCTCGATGTTAAATTTTAAATGATTTAAAAAGCCATTCTTACAAAACCTGTTGGAAAAACTGTGTCCCTCCAGTGCTAAGTAAATACAATATGTGTATACATACGACCCTCAGCCAATGCCTTAAATAATATACTACTATTGATGCTTCAGACATTACAGGTCTGAATACATACTTGTAGAAATCTGACATATGGCAGAACTATTGACAACATTATATTTTTTTAGTTCATACATTTTCATTTCTCGTCGTCATCAACCTGGAAACCAATATGTGTGTGCTATATACTTTGACTACATATATTTTGTTAAATTGTCATTTCAACTGGATATTGTACAAAGACTACATGTTTGAAAGCGGACATCGACTGTCAAGAGTTGACAAGTCATAACGGTCCTTTTTCAAATACGCAGTTCTAGTTTCCAAATGTACTCGTCCCAGTGTTTGAACAAGTCTTTATCAGCGGTAAAGATATTTTTGTATCATGATATGGATCATTGTTAGCGAGATAGACTTTAATGCTAACCCTTTTTGAAATTGGGAAGATGAGGTTGACATGGAGTAAAACAAATGCCATTGATCACTCTTCTCCGAGCAACGCAACTGTTGTTACACGTCATGGACATTAATCGTGCTCGGTTTAAAGCCACTTGACGTATTTTCGACTGTTCCGAAATGACCATTTTGACATGAGCTACATGTATAACTAAAATTAATAGTCTGATTTTCATGGCTAAATCACTAAATGTGAGTGTCAACTTCTAGGATCGATACAATAGTGTAATATTCGGATACAATTTAAAATGATACATGTATCTATTTTTATTATAGGATAATATCCAAAGTCATGTACACAAAGTCATAGGAGCCTTTCTGGTCGTCTTGTCTTGCTGTGTTCATTGCCAGGGTCGTAAATAATGGTTTCCTTCACCCATTTGAGAAGCACGCCGTCATATGAGTGAAATAACCTATAGGATTTATCTATGGAATCCTATTGAATCATATAAGATCCTATAGGATTTATCTTTGGAATCCTATTGAATCATATATGATCCTATAGGATTTATCTATGGAATCATATCGAATCATATAAGATCCTATAGGATTTATCTATGGAATCCTATTGAATCATATAAGATCCTATATGATTTATCTATGGAATCCTATTGAATCATATATGATCCTATTGAATCATATAAGATCCTATAGGATTTATCTATGGAATCCTATTGAATCATATATGATCCTATAGGATTTATCTATGGAATCCTATTGAATCATATAAGATCCTATAGGATTTATCTATGGAATCCTATTGAATCATATAAGATCATATAGGATTTATCTATGGAATCCTATTGGATCATATAAGATCCTGTATGATTTGTCTGTAAGATCCTATTATAATTTCAAAATCCTATAGGATTTTATAATTATCCTTTAGGATGTCCAACATCCTATATGATCCTTTAGGATTTTTCTGTAAGGGAACACACAAACAAAATCAAATGTTATATAACAAATAATATTTACGATAAATGTATGTAACAAATAATATATACCACGTTGCATAAGAAACACGATCATAGTCATAAAACTACAACCGAAGGTTACTTTGAATTGCACTAGCTTATAGATCAGAACCTACAATATATATATAGCATCGAAACGCGTGTTTGTCAGGTTATTGATGCAGTCTGTTATTAGACACTACCACTATGATCTAGCAAAATTAATTGCTCTAGCTACGGTTCGGCGAAGATACTAAACCCTTATCGAACAGATTTCCACCAGCTTCTAAAATGCCTATTGAAGAAGGTATTGATGTAGTACACGTAATCTATGCAGCATTCAGTCTTTGATTGCGTGCTATTATATATTAATAGCAGTGAACGTGATTTCTGTTACCAACTAAGACTTTTATCCAGCTGAGAGACAATTCAAAGTGAAATGCAAACAGCTTTGCAAAACGATCATATATAACATACATGATAACGAGAGGCTATGTCATTTACCAAGAGTCATTCTGTTAGGGGAACGTGTAAAGTTCCCTCAAAGCTGTGCACAGTATTTCTGTATACTAGTAATTGGTAATATCTTCTAGTTTAATAAGCTGGACTTTTTTTAAATATCGATTTGATTTGATTAATTTCATTTATGCAACATGTTCAGTAACAATGGAAAATAATAAACATGCTCTAACAATTGTTCAATCTGAATATCCTCGAAAAAAAAGGAAAGATCCCAGGCTGTTTAATTTTGGAACCAATTGCCAAATTCTGTTAAACCGAGATACTTCGTCCATCTTTTAATGTAACTTTCACGTCATTTTTATATTTGTAAGCTGTGGACAATCTTAATATTTGACTGTATCATATATTTATTATATTGCATGTCTGTATCTACTGTTTTTACTTATTCCTTTTGCTGGGTGTTATCAACCATTATTTTTGTTATTTTTGCAGATATGTGGCCATAGTTATTCCGCTGAAGGCACACATGTTTTGTAGCAGGAAACGTGTTCTTGTCACTATTGGCTGCATCTGGCCGATCGCCGCTGGTCTTGCCTTACCAACTGCTCTGTTCAACACTGTTACTCGAGAAGAGGTACAATTTTGTATCACCGTGTTTCCAGAAGATCACAAGAAATACTTCAGGATTTATAAATACACCGAATTTTTTCTATTCTATTTATGCCCACTCGTTCTTCAGATAGCCTTGTATTCTGTGACGATCAAACGACTTTTCTTTGACGTGGAACAGCTTCACGAGGGATTACATCGGAAAGGAACGGATCAGTCTGATAATGACAAGTCATTTGATACACTGCGATCAAGGCGAGGAGTTGTCAAAATGTTAATCAGCTGTGTTGTCATTTACTTCGTTAGTTACTCCCCACAACAAGTCCTCTTAGTCTATAACACATTTTCATCTACACACTTTAACGAGACGTGGCCATTTTTGGTATTTGTCATGATTGTCGCTTATATCAACTCAGCAGCAAACCCGGTGCTGTACGGTATTTTTAGTGAGAATTACCGGAAGCGATACAGCGCTATTTTGTGCACGTCTTGTCACGTGACAAAACAAGGCTTGTACCGCTTTTCTTCCTATGGCGGTTCGATGGCACAGTCGACACGTATCACAAGTACACGGAGAGGAATAGGGTCTGAAGTTTAACAAAAGATGAGAACTAGAAATAAAGTTATCTGCATAACACTATCTCAACCTATGGAAAACACAGGAAACCACGGACTAAAAACGCTCTTTATCTGGACAGTTCATCTGTTACCTGTAGATAATTCAAATATGTTTGTCACTTGTTTAGTTAGTGGACTTATTGTTAAAACAGTCTGTTTTGGCGGATTAAACTTGAATATTATTTCTTGCCTATGAACACCGATCAGTTAAACGCAAGTTCCATAAATTATATTATCTATATTGACTTGTGGTTACACGAGGTGGACAAACGTAACATGTGGTTACTTGTTATTAAGGAGATTGGAAAACAATCTATGAAAGTGTTGAAATGAACAGAGAGAAAAACTGTTGATATCATTCAGCATACGGTTCGATTCTGCGACACTTGTTTACTTTAGTTAAACTATATCGTCTCACCATGCTTGAGTAAGTAATTGTATAGATTTGTTACTCAATCTACAAAACTGTGTCAAATTACGGACAAACTATACCACAATATAAACTCAATGTAACGGTAGATTCGGACAGAATAATACACTAAACGCAACTCGTCGAGTTAACATCGTCTGAGCAAATCAATTGTGTATCTTGGTATGAGGCTTGTTAAGTTGCTTGGGCACAGACACATTAAACGGCTGATTCGCTGTTAAGTTGCTTGGGCACAGACACATTAAACGGCTGATTCGCTGTTAAGTTGAACTTATGTAACTTTGAGGAGTTAGGTTGACAATAAAAGAAAGAATTTGGAATTTTCTGAGAATCAATCCTGTTTGTTTCGACTTCCATGGAAGGCCTTATAACAACTAACAGACAAACCTTGAAGCAGCTGATTGCCATTCTCGCCGCAACAATCAAAATGGATTCTTTCCACAACAATCAAAATGGATTCTTTCCACAACAATCAAAAGGTTGTTGGGGAGGGAGGGGTTCTTGCTACAACAATCAAGGTTAATCTACAATATCTTAAAGCAGTAATTACTCATAAACATCCGCTACACATTCGCGAACCAGGCCACATTCAAACTTGCATATCTGAAAAGGAATCAATTGATGATTTGCACAATAAACTATCCGATTTATCACTTTCATTCCTAACTTAATAGTTCGTTAATAACGAATAGCTGATGAGTTGTCATACCAGTTTAAGCTGGACACGGGCTGTTGATTGAATTTAGGAACAAAACGAATCTAATAACGAATACAAACCTACACAACACAAACTTTCGAAACTATGCCACTTTCGCTTTCTTTATTAATCCTGATAATCAATTACAAATTAATTACTATTGCCCGAAGCTCTACTTTGGTATTGCGTTGTTTGAAATACCAGACAGCCATGAATATTAATATCAAATCGGTAGAAGGACTTTTATAATTAATTCATCCCAATAAAGATAATAATCCTTAATGTGAACAGTCTCTCCGACAAACGCAACGTTAAGTAGGCCATGGTGTGATGGAGCTATTCAATATCACTGTTGTTGGATTTTTTCATTATTCGGACAGAATCTTTCAAAACATTTTTCCAGTTTTGTAAGATTTAACGTTTTGTGAAAATATAATGAATGCATAAAAGTCGCGCATAATACATTGGCGATTTGTCTTAATCCAAATAAACAGACAAGTCAGTGTTTCTCGAGAAATGGTTAAAGTATAATCTTTCCGTAAGTTAATTTTCGGCCGAATTCCATCGGTCGAGATTAAACAATGATTTATTCTTCGTCCGTATAACTAAACTTTGTCTTTTCTCCACAATTTTATCCATTTACCATAAGTTGTATTTATTTCAATACAAGTCATGAGTGATTTTTATGTCTTATAGAAAGTGAACATTAACAGTTTTCCGTTATATTGAAATATCACTTTCTTAGTTTGAAAAGATTCTAATTCAGAAAATGTTGCAGGTTGAATCCAACCCACGACCCTCAGAGATAAAAACCGATTCGCTAACACTAAATGCTAGTCACCTAGACCTAGTTCCAAAACGAACATATCTGGCTGTGGTATCTTAAAGTATCATTGATTCATTTCCAATTAAATTTTTATATTTACTGCAATCATTACAAAAGGATAAAAACGTCAAAAACCTACAATTTGGCTCTTGCAAGGAATACAGATTGTTCTTATACGTGTTCTTATTCCGGTAATGTTGTAAGATTAAGTAATATTCTGCAATATTTTTGGCCTTTTTTCGGTTTGTCTAAACTATTATACATATTTGTTTAATTCCCTTCCTCCTTTATGATGTAAAACGTTAGATATTTGATTAACTCCTAGCCGAATCTAAACATAAAAGGACTGTTCGGAAGCTGTACATAAAATGCAGTGCAAAAATATCTCGCATAGTCTCTTAATATTCTCGAACAGCCATCATGCTTGCAATTAATTTGTCTTTTCGAAGCTTCAGTTATTTGTTTGGTTATACTGATACATCAATCATTTTAAAACATGTCAGCTCAATGGATAGACGAACCCCGCCAAGCACTTACAACATTATCAATTATTCAATGCAGGATAGGTACAGGTAGCATGTTCACGGTGCAATATGACATAGACTGACGTCCAAAGAGAAAGACAATGCCAACAAGTCGAGTTTCTAGTTTATAATTGAATGCCTTGTCTGATACGTTGTGTTTGTGATTGACTGTCATTGAGTCTGAAATTGCATAACGCTTTTAATTGATTTCATCATGCTGGATTCTCTGTGGGATTCAATCAGGATAGAAACATTGTAGCTTGTGAAATCCAGGCAGAGATTAGGTGACAGAGGACACGTGGTTATCACTTATGGTAGCTGTGCACTGGTTCATATGTTACACTTTAGAGGCAAGTCACTCTACAGAATAAATGGATTAACAGGTATGGGTAACACCCGGTGTAAACGAAAATAGTAGAGAAAGCAGAGAGCTGAAAAGACATATAGACATAATAGATGTCTTTGATCGCTGTCCATAACCAAAGAATCAAACAATTCTAAAACATGCATCCCTCCTCCCATCAGCAATTAAATAAGAAAGCAGTTGGTGAGGTAAAGAAAAAGGCACAAGATCCGGTATTCTGATATATACCACGTCCACTAATATTATACACTGCGTAGAAATTATAACAAAGGGAGGCAAGTACGCTTTTTCGGAATTCAGGCATCTGTGAGTTTTTCAATATCTCGAACAATTAAACTATGTTTTCGTCCTAAATGGTGACTCAAATTAATGAACTAGTCTAAGTTTAAAGTATTTACCAAGTATAACCAACGACAACAAATATTTAGGGTGTCAAAATGCCTTTCCAAACTCAGCATGGTCACTGGGATTGACTTATGTCTTATGAGTTTTGACTCACATATACTTATCCCTTTGTCGCAAGCAATACGTGGTGAAGGCTGTTAGATCTTGATCCCTTTTGAGTCGCCACGTAGGACGAAACATTGTTAAGTTGTTTTAAATTCAGAAAACATTCCGAGGTGAGATATTTGCATTTATTCTAAGACCAATTCCCCCACGCGTCTGTGTTGTTAACTAATAGACACGAGAGTAAACTGTATTAGATGTTTAAATATGTAAACAGAGTAAAAATCAGAAAAATCCAATTTCCAGTTTTGTCAACGACATTGATCCAAGTCATCAGATGATTGGTTGATTTACTGGTACATTATGGCAAGCCGTTTTATCACTTCTACCTTTATTCTATATATGTTAAATTCTTTTCCACATATGTGAAATTCTTTTTCACATATGACAAATAAAAGATTTTATTTTATATATGTGAAAAAGAGTTTCACATATGTGGAAAAGAATTCACATATGTGGAAAAGAATTCGACATATGTAAAATAAACCTTAATTCAACATATGTGGAAATCTTTTTCATTTATGTAAAATAAAAAGGTGAGTGGGACTCTTTTGTAGATATGTAAAATAAAAGCATCCAAGACCTCAATTACTGACCTCTCCCTCACAGCCTGTATTTAGCGGCAATACATTTTCTCAATAAGTACAATCTGACCAGAAGCCCATCCACCCTTTGCGTTTCGCAAAGCATTTGTTATTTTCTAGCGAAGAATAATCAGGGGAACTACATTTGTTTAAAAGGCCTACAATTGCGACGGATTATGTTGGGAGCATAACTACATCTGATTCGTCGGGAAAATAAAGTGATGCAGATTACAATATAAAAATACTGAATATAAGAATAAACCCGTCGCCTAATATAATATTCACTCTTTATTTATCACCGTAATTGGCATTTTTCATAATAGAATGTATGGTTTTGTATTTCAGCCGTTGTTGGCTGTAGATATATGCGAGTGTTCGACTTTTGGCAGTCTGCGCTCAATGACCTTTATTGTCTGCGCTTTGCTTTGTTGTTGTTATTATCTCGCTACAGTGGACCATTTCCTGATCAACTCTCTCGAATTGAGTGTGTCCTGCTGAGGCTAAACTTGCATAGCATGTGGAATATATTCCTATCGTGTTTGCATTTGTATTGAAAGTGTACACAAAACGATCGGAGCACAAACGAAGGTTGGATACGGGCCCTTGCTGTGGGGAGAAATCATTTCTCAGTTTTTTGATTATTGGAACTCTTTTGTACATATGTAAAATAAATGTTTATTTTACCTATGTAAAATTGTTTTTGACATAAGTGAAAATCTTTTCAACATAAGTAAAAAAGAATTTGACATATGTGAAAAACAATTGTACATAAGTAAAATAAAAGCAAAACTAATTCGACATATGCAGAATTAAGGTAGAAGTGATAAAACGACTTGTTATATGGCAGAAGTGAAATCCAACAGTAAACAAAGAAAATTAAAACTACCCACCATTGTAAATCGTTTTGCTTTGCTGAAAAAAATGATCTTCCAATGAAAAGTAAACAAAAAAAAAAAGAAACGAAGCAGAAAAAAACCCGCACTGATCGGCTCGGAATATACAACCGCTAGTCAGAGGGAGCCGAGTAATACCATAACGTTTGTTACGAAACATCGTTGGTTAGAATTTCATCATTGTTGTAAGGCCATGTATCGTGTTGTGGTCTATCTGATGGGATTACTTAAGCAGGATATAAATGTGGCTGGGGATATCGTGAGAAAGATACGGTGACAGGAACATTATCTGAATCCAATAATCGATGCCCGTTTGTCAGGTATTTTATTCCACAGGAGTATACGCGCTGTCATGGCACCGTGTGCTGCTCCCCTGACCTGTGCATGTAAGTTACTCTACAGAATAAACAGGATGAACAAGTATGGAAAATGTCACGAAACACTATCAAGTGTGTTTGAACAAATAAAGCTAGAGAACTCGTAACGTTGCTTGATGTTTAAACCAAACGGAAACAAAGCTCAAGGGAACGAATAAAACGATGGACAAACATTCTGTGCAAAGCAATGTTTTTTTTAAAGATTGTTATTTTGACATTAATACCCGAAACGCACCGACGAATTTCGAAAGACACAACAAACGGAGTTTAACATTAGCAGCCAGCGGCTCCTCTCTGGTAGTCATTTGCATATTGACACTGTAAATAATAAGAAAGCCGTATTATCTACTGCTAAAGAGGACATATGGACTCGGAAACTTTACTAAATTACCGACAGTATATTTCCTAGCTATTAGTTAATGCAAGAATATCGTGCTAAATGGAAGGTCAAAAGATTTTTATTTTAAACAAAGCGATCAGAGCCTACTCAGAAAAATGTGTCTTAAAGTACATGTATACAGGCACCATTATCTCGTGTAGACTAATATATATATTGATTAATAATCCAAAATTCGGTGAGTTATCTATGAACGTAATTAATTTCCAGTTAAGCTCTGACAGCATTGTCAGTAAACTGGATCGTACTTAATCATTTGAATCGTTACACTTAACACGAAAATAACAACTGTCAGATAACATAGAAAATGGTGTGGGCTCCATTCTGGCTCATTGGCGACTTTGTACTACAAATATGCGTTTTCAACTGTCTTAATAGGTAATGTTAAAAATTAATATTACTCTGTAAATCAAAACTCATTCGCGTCCAAGCAAGCTGTGTCCCGAAATTGCCTCCTTCTTGAGAAGTGAGAATGAGGTTACAGCTAATAGGGCGGGTGGTTGGAGGGGTCTTCCTGTTGACCTGGTGCTCTCATAGCTAAATAGGAACAGGAAGCGATGTGTTTGTAATGTCTTTGCATTGCAAATTTGTCCTGTATTTGTCCCGTCTTGGGTTTGTCTGTTACCAGTGATATCACCAGTGGTTTCCTCCACCCATTGTGCTGGTACGCAGTCTTGTGAGTGGAAAAACCTTATGTTGGGTGTTAAACTCCATTCAAACAAACAATATATTTTCCACTTCTTTCTGACGGTAAAGTAAGTGTTCTACAGCCATTAGGAGGGAGAATCAATCGGAATTAACGTAACTCCTCTATTTGATATATTATCATATTTTGGCTAGTACAGTCGTTATTATTGCTGGCACGTTCGCTCTTCCCTTCCTGATCGTCCGTCTGGACTGGTGGCAGTTCTGTATTATGTAATCTGTGGGTAATGAATGAGATACTGTGCAAATAAGTTAATATCTCTATTTCATAATTCATGTATAATCAACCGACAGTAATAACTTTACCTAGACGAATGGACCTTATTCAAATAATTATTTTGTCTATTGCAATCAAACTTTCTACCATGCAAGCCAACATTTCACTCTTTTTGTTGGTTTCACATGTACATGTATATTACATCGGTCGAGTTTACACGATGATTTATTCTTGTCTGTTTCTCGCAATTGTATCCATTTTCCATGATTAATGACAATTATTGTAATACAAATCATGAATGCAAGTCTTTTGAAAATTGAATATTAACAGTTTGTTTTAAGGTTTTGGTATTGTTGTACGATGCTATACATTTCCTCTAATCATAGACGCTATAACATTTTGAGGAAAGAAAACCCCCCAAATTCTACAACACTCCAGACGAAAACACAAAACAAACAAATATTAAAAAAGTAACGTAAAACCAACAGATCCTAATTGTGTGAAGCAGTCGATCTGTATAATTCACAATACAATGAGAGATCTTACTTAAGTATTCCGTGACAAATGCTCTCCAAGGTTACACAGAACTTAAATACCACATTATTTTTGTTTCTCCTCCGATAAAACTTTATTGCCTGATTAGAATAATATAAATGTGAGTATAAAACCAAGGAACATATAAATGTTGACGTGATATTCTCCATTCTATCTTCACACCAAACAACACTGAGTCCATCTTTGCATATTGGCAGAATCGATTCGGCCATTAAAATAAGATTCCATGATAATGGCGTTCCAGTCCCTCTGTGAATTCATGATACTTTAGATATCGACTGACTAAGGCGCATCTTAAAGCAGTTAATCTTCCATAATATTCTTGAAAACTACAACCAAATAAGGGCAGGATATTTCAATAAGTTACCTGTTTGAGGATCGGCTATTGTTCTGATTTAGTCTTTGGATATTTCAGTAAGTTACCTGTTTGAGGATCGGCTATTGTTCTGATGTAGTCTGTGGATATTTCAATAAGTTACCTGTTTGAGGATCGGCTATTGCTCTGGTGTAGTCTTTGGATATTTCAATAAGTTACCTGTTTGAAGATCAGCTATTGCTCTGATTAAGTCTGGATATTTCAATAAGTTACCTGTTTGAAGATCGGCTATTGCTCTGATTTAGTCTGTGGATATTTCAATAAGTTACCTGTTTGAAGATCGGTAATTGCTCTGATTTAGTCTGTGGATATTTCAATAAGTTACCTGTTTGAAGATCGGCTATTGCTCTGATTTAGTCTGTGGATATTTCAATAAGTTACC
>JAQQZZ010098068.1:0-16777 GCA_030265115.1 Mopalia vespertina | reverse complement strand
GATATCTCTGACCAATATCTTTCAAAATGAGATCTTATTTTAAAGTCTTGTTAGAACCCTTGAGCTGAAAATTAATGCAATGAATTTTGAAAATTGTCCCCATTTTTAGTCCAGCTAGCGGCAAATTGGATGTAGAAATGTTTAATCATTGATAACGTTTACCAAACGAGACAGTGAATATCTTGTCATTTTATCCAAATACGATTCAGGAGATCTCTTAGATCAGCCAAAATAAAAATCTGAAGGTCCTGTTGTGCCTCTTGAACTCGAAATGGATGGAATGCTTTTTTTCTTTGATTTAAAAATAAATTGAATAATAGTGAGACAAAAATGATTGATTATTGTTTTACGCCGCATTCAGTGGTATTTCAGTTTCGCTTTGTCGAGAACACATTGTCAACATATCATAGCACTCATGGCTCTGAACATCACATAGAGAAACAAACCGAACCGGAAACGGCACATTAAAGTGCAAATATATCAAATGTTTCAGTTTGATCTTGAAATTTCAAATAATAGTTTAAACTTTCAATTCGAATTATTTACAATGTTTATGAAACACACCGATCCGATTAAGACACTTGATGACAACCTCGTCACCAATGTCGTCAAACAAGTCCTTCGTGGAAGTTACTGTATAGATCTGTCGTCCAATAGAGGCAAAGTCTACACAGTCACTCAATATGTGTTTGATGTCGTATACACAGTCACAAATTCCACACTTTGGTTTGGTTTAAATTTCATCAAAACATGTGTAAGGTGACTGCGTAAGAACAACCCGTCCTGTCGAGACATACCATGGGCGAAACAATTTTGACCAATTTCAGGATGTGTGTCGTGATGTTTATTCTCGACTTCTACATCCCATACACCCTACCAAAGATTAAATATGTATTTGGAATTTGGGCTTGAGATCTTGGGCTTGTTTCGTGATTTTATCTACAAATTCTTAAATTTGAGCCTATAATTAGTTTTGCATGGAGCATATTATAAAGCTTTTGACGAGGTGTTAGACATTAATGGGATTCTAAACTTAACCACCTGGCTGTCGCTTTTTGTCATATGTTGAGGTGTTGTTCCAGGAAGAGTGAACCAAACTTATATTCGAATATCTTAACATTGAAACTGACTAAAAAACATGCTGGTAGTTAAACTGTAGAGTGACCTAAATAGGCAATCTTCAAATACACATTTAAGATATTTAAGATTTTGACTGATTTTATATCAAAACTTGCCTTTTTCTCGAAATTGGTCGCATTTTAAAGAAGACGAGTTGGGCCTTATTTCTAAAAAAAAATGGTTAAAAAATATGTAGTTTTTCTTTCTCTCTATGATTTCTTAAGTTGCACAATCCTATTTAGTTACTGTTCTAGTAATTACTACCGAGTAGTGAGAAGTAAACCACAAACAATGCACAGTATTTTTTATCTGAGGGATGAATTGAATTTGAATCGAGTTTCCAAATTATTATTGGATTTTCACCAAAGTTACATATAAGTAATCAAGAGTATCAAAACTTTTCAAAAAAATATAAACGCATAGCTCTCCATCCTATATTCTGCGTCTTAGTGAGTTTAGTAAAACTATTTTCCTACAAAATCCAGCAATACTTTAACTTTAAACTAAACTAGCCCTCTGGCTGAGGGCAGTTTGTTTAAAGAGTAAGCAACACTGTCTCTAGTTAGCAATGGAGGATAATTAACTTTCCAGCATTATGATACGATTAACATTTTGGTTGTGCTATTGTTAATTATTGTTGGAAAACACTGCCGTCCTATAAGTGAAATACCCATAAGCTCGACGTAAAACACGAATCAATCAATCAGTCAGCCAATTAAACTACACTAGCGCCGCACTCAAAGTTTTAACTGGATATTTTATCCGAACTTTAACTCAACCATCGACACAGTATCTTTAGTCAGCCAAAATGTACAGTTTCTGTTCTTGTATTTGTGTTACAGACTGAACAAGTGGCTTTCTTATGTGTGCTTTTAGCCTTGATAGTGTGCTTGAACTCCGCCGTCCTAGTGGCTATTTTAAAATCCAAGAGGAGATCATCCCGTATGAACTTTTTCATTATGAACTTGGCGATAGCAGGTAAGTGTCTGAACATATTTATACCACATTGGATCTTTTCTAGTCATTTTTACTCAAATTAAACACATGCATAATTATGGATGCGAATCGTTAATTAAAATAATAAGTGTTATAATTGTTTGGGTTTTTTTCGACCATTATAGGTGTCACTGTAATATAATGTTATATGCCATTTGTTCTTTAAAGTTTATTTCGTCGACTGTCGTATTGCATTCATATTATCTGTAACAAATAGTTCAAGGTGATATTGTAACTGCATTTTAACGACCTGAAAATCGACGTGTAATTAATTTAATTAAATTGGGCTTAGTATGGCTAATAAATGCATGCCTTATGAAAGTCCCATTTGGCTGACGGTGCTGTTAATTTGGTCAAAACCGTTGGATAACTTTTTTAAATTTTTAGTGTTTATTGAAGAATGGATGGCAAATCAATTGCCGTTCTGCCATTAACCCCCGCCCCCTCCCACACACACCTTGCCCATGTCTAATCTTAAACAGTATGGAATTGGCTTCGTTTGAAGAGTGAGAATCTATCGGTAAATATGTTTCTCGCGTATAAAATGTACGAGTTTAATGCATATTGATACATAAGTCTATCACCTGATGACACCACAATAATGAGAATCGAGCGAGTTTAAGCAGATCGCGTTTCACTGAAAACCTGGTTAGTCTATCATGTCAGATATGAAGTAAATTTTCGTGTAATTTCCATGATTATTAGTTTCATTTTAGTTTTAAGGTTAATTTTAGGGTTAGGTTTGGAGTTAGGTAAGGTGTTGTGTGAAGATTTAGGTAGAGGGTGAGTTAAGGGTTTGGCTAAGAGTAAGGTTAAGGGTTGGTTTAGGGTTAAGTTTTATATTTAGCTGAAGAATATTAACGTTACCCAAGAACTAAGAATCCACGTTACGTCCCCCGTTACGAATATGCGGTAAATCTGAACACTTGTTCGTGATAACACCTTGTCCAGCTCATCATGTTTGTCTTGTAAAATGCATCCTGTCGACAATTATATCAGGGATGTTGGTGATGATTTCCTCCGTCGTTACACAAGTGCAATTCCATAAAATATCAAAACAACCTTTTTTTTTAATAACTGAAAGACTATGAGAGAAAAATAATTGGTGTTTCGCTTAGATCCGGAATATCAACAGCATTTACGTTAATTTGGGATAACAATTGTTTAGCCTGAAAATAAGATAATTCAAAATTTCACAGGCAATTATCCCAACGGGAAACGAAGTCACGACCTTCAGTGTCAGGCACTAAAAAAACAAAACCCTAAACACATGTGTCTCGTAAAGACAACTTTTCAGTAATTTGAGAGAATGGAACAAAAAAAGAAACTGCCTTAAAAGCTTCTGCTTAATGACTCAAACATTTTATCATGGTCTCAGCAACTATAAAGCACCACCTTTCAAACGTAAATATTTAAATCAATTCCATAAGGCATCTTCGTTTTCATTCCCCATTTCTTCTTTAAAAAATAGCTAATGCATCAATTTCTGAATTATTGATAAATTCTGGACAAATATGTCATAAAAATCTCTTTTATCATTTTTTCCAAAATCTATTCATTTTTCAATTCTTTTTTTGTGTGTGGCTATACTAATGCCAGGGCCGATTATGATATTTTTCAATGGTTTCGGAAATCTTTACACAACAGAATATATATTTCATGAATATTTTAGACGTACCCCAGAGCATCAATGTTATTTACCTGAAGGCTATATTTATTAATGTATGATTCCGTTTGAAATAATATGATACGTGTTAAAGGTAAAGCCTCATTAGTGGAGACGGTGACATTTCTATAGCAAAGGTGCTTTCCCATGCCTTGAGGAAGTGTTCTCCCGCCGATATTAATTTCACTACCACTGGCTAACACGGAAACTGTCTAAACAAATTCGCAATCTGTGCTGAGTTTGTGCTTTTCTCTGCATACTTAATTACATGCGATTTAAGTACGGCAACGCGGGAGGTTTGGTTTGTTTGTCTATTTGATCGGGGGTTGACGTTGTACTTAAGATTATTACGCTCACATGAAGGCGTGTCAGCTCAATGGGTGATGGAAACCCCCTCGACGCCACTGGCAACAAACAGAAACAAGACAGGACAAATACAGGACTATCTCAGTGCGTTATACAAATACATCACAAACAGATCGGGTTCGTGTTACCCTTTAGCTAAGAAAGGACCAGGGCAACATGAAGCTCCCTCTCTGCACTCTGCACGTGGGTGGTTTGAAGTGAGCATTTTGTTGCCCTAGTTCCCTTGGAGCCAAGAGGCAAAATAAGCCAATATGTTTTCTTTGTGCGTATTGTGATGGTTCTCACTTGAGTTAGTTCTTTGCTCTGTTGTATTGGGGATGAATGCTTTCCTGTCATGACTGAAAGGCTGTTACGCCGCCAAATGAGTCAAATAACCGTAAATGTGTCATAAAACCCCAATCACACACAACATTCAGAAAGGGTTCAATGGAGCTCAGTTTACGTTGGTATGGTGTCAGGGCTGTTGAGCAACACGGACTGCATTTGTTTTGAAACGTCGAATTGTAAATTTGCACCATATTTCGCTACGGGTTTGTAAGTCACGCCCCTGTCTTGGCGCCTTCATGTGTGAAGTCTACGGTTATTTCCTTCACCTGTTTGGTACGTATGACGCCATAAGCGAAATAACTTCTGGCATGGCGTATTAACATTCAATCGAACAACGAATATATTACATGTTTGAGTATGTTGTATCCATAGATGTATTCCTCCTTTGAAATGTATTTGATATACGATATAACCAATCTTTAGTGTATATTTTGTGTACGGAATCACCACAAATATAGGAATGTTCAAGACATAGATTACGCAACTATCACTATATTCCTAAGAAATGCAATCATCCTGGAGCTGTATGCTCTGAATCCAAGTACACTGGTCTTTCTTATTACTATTGGAATTTTTTTTTCCTAACCGAGCAAAGCACTTACATTTTGCAATTGTGTAAGTTTTGAGTTTATCGTCGTCATAAGTGAAATCCCCTTAATCTTGGCGATAACTACAAACACCAATCAACCAATGGACACCATATAAAGGCTGTATGCCTTTCTAAACACATTCGCCCGCGCCCGTGGCTTTCTGAGCCTACTTCGATGTACCGTTCACAGGATCGAGCCCGCCTGTCGATCACCAGGTATATGAGTGAGTCACAAGATGTGGCTCTGGCAATCGCGGGGGTGGTTTTAACGAGGTTTCCTCCCGGTTTTCCACCTGAATTAGACAAGAAACAGTATGAAGTGGACAATCCGTCGTCAGATAAGTGAAATACCCTGGGGTACGACGCTAAACCCCAATCAAACAAACAAAGGAATTGCCGTTAATATCAAAATAGAGAGATCAGCATATCTGTGTGGCACGTTTTTTAAGATAAATGATCCTTAAACATAGTGATTACACCTAAACTGTGATTTGCTGTAATTTGTCAAAAACAACAAACTCTGGACAATCTAAATTTGTGTTATTGAAATAGGATGTATTGAATATTTATCACACATAATTCTAAATTACTAGTAATATATCCTAGTTTCTTAGTTAATGACCTCGTCAGCATTCAGAGTAGTTCACGAAATGCGAAGTCGCAGACGTTAATGTCTAGATTAACTTAACCACCTCTGTATAACACAGACTGTTGAAACATCGATCAACATATACCCACAAAGCATGTTGAACGTGAATTGAAACACTTATACATTAAGGTTCAAGATTTGTTTTAATTCCCTGGTGAATCATCGTCGACCACCTGGGTAAAAATAAAGTGTTCGGATCTGAATTCAAGATGTCAAAATTATTGTTTTTGATTCAATTAAATACATTTGTGAGGTTGAATGCCACATTTGGGTACACCTTAAATGCACAAAAATTAGTCTTAGCAAAGTGCGTCAATTTTTGCTCGTTTATGTGGTATACATTGTATTCACTAGCCACATTTACATGCATGAACATTTGAATATTAATTAGGTGTCATTCACTCAATCTATAAAACCCATATTTATATGGAAATGGCAAAAAATTGCAGAGACCTTTACAGCAAATTGTTTGCATAAGTGTCCTTTGGTATTGCTATATGTCTTGTATATACGTGTTTGTTTTTTTTAACCCTCTTTATCACATGGGACTGGCTTACACCATACCAATCACAAAAACGTTGGTTATATTAATTTACGGATATTTTTTAGCGTAGATGGCGATAAGCATTAGCGTAAATTTATTTTGATTTGAACATTATTCCCAGGCTGCTCGTTTGTTATTTCGGTTTCCATTTCGCAATTAGAATTATCACATTTGAGCCTTCAAGCATCGGAGCAAAGCTTGTTCCAAAAGCGCATTAGGAACAAAGTATTCCGGATGGACAATTGTTCAGTTATTAATAAGTTTTGACGAATAAGTGACAGGTTAAAATTGTTCACAACTGTTAAATAACTTTATCAGCACCAAACACTCATTTATTGACGAAGTCTCACAAATTTTGGAGCACCAAAGGGTAAATTCGAAGCTGGTACAAAAAACCCATACAGTTGAACAAATTCGAAGCACAGCTTGAGATGTGGCGAAAAACACAAACAATCTTGACACGACTCAGTGCCAGCTTTACAAACTAGGAGCTCATTCATATTTTGTCACATAAAGCGGAGCTGAACAATCAAAGACGTTAAATTGACTAAAGTCGATGAAATCATTGAATTTTGAACTTATGTTCAAAACCTCACAATCGTTTTACCTTAGATATACCACTGTGAGCAGTGTGACATGAACTTTGACCACGTATTATAATATATGTTTACTCGGACAGTAAATGAAATGGCTATTTTGGCGATTATTTGTGCATTATTTTATGTATCAATTTTTATTTATAGATGACATCGATAGGATTGGCTAACAGCATGGATGGGAAGTCAAGTTTTCAATTAGCTGTCCTGCTCCTTGTACTCGATAGAACATTTAAAACGTTACATACCGTCATTTTACTCGGAGCAAAATTCAGCTTCAAATATATATTACATAGTCTATCAATGATAATTTAAAATAAAAACAAGTTGCAAAATGCTGTAATTTAACAGAATTGTACAATATAATATTCTACCAATTAAAAAGTGACAAATACTTCGGATTGAACATTGTCGCGAAATAAAACAAATCGCAATCATTAAGAAAATGACATGCTTGAAAGTTAACAACGGCTTAATTTTATTTAAATCATAAATTTAATTAATACATACCAACGAAGGGTCAATAAAAATAAATGTGCTCGGTTTCATAACATATAAAGGAGGTTTGCTTTGAATAACGTTATGTAACATTTAAAACGTCAACAACCGATTTCCACGACAAACATTTGATTTTTCATTTTGAAAATAATATAAGGTAACACGATTCAACGCTATTTTGTTCATTTGGACTCTCACTGTCAAACATGAGTGTGTCTGCGTCGCAATCAAGTCGCAATTTAAATAAATATTTTATTTCTGTTTGATGATTTAATTTGTCTGTCGTTGCAGCTACGTTGGATGTCTTGGGATAGCGTCACGTTCTATTCTGCGTTTTAGTTCACAGTTAACACTTCTCTATCCGATTAAGCAGTATAGCTCGAAGAACAATCATTTGGGCGTATTTTTCCAGAGCGATACATTTTCAGATTTATTACTTTTGTGGGTATGAATTTGCTGTTGGAGTAAACTACCGTCATACAAATTAAAATCATTTTGAAAGTATTTAACCGAGGCATATGCAATCAGCAATAGCACTAAAGGGATCATTTGATGCACTTCCAATTAACAAATCCTCTTTTATGTATCACGACAAAGTGGTTTGAGAGACGATATTCTTAGAAATTGATCTACGTAAAGTCAAGCTATGCCGAATTGCAGTTTTATGTTTGACTTGGATTTAAGATCGAAAAACTGTTTTGGACGAAGTAACGGCATCTAATCAAATTAGCCAAGTGCATATTGCATCATCCTGTTTCAATCCAATTGTCACATGCTAAAGCTATTATCAACTTCTGCCTGAAAATTAGCTCCAATATAGAAAGAGAACAGGAGCGTCATTAGGTATAAAACTAAAACTGTTTTAGACCTACTCCAATAAACATACATGTAAATCATTTGATATATTTTATTTCCTCGAAACTGAAGCAAAATTACCACAGCAATAGGTCTTAGCAACCATTCCCCATTATTAAGTTTACCGGACCACTTTACCAGCATGACATCAGACTAAAGCTTCATTTTGCTTTAACATCGTGGGCAAAACTTCGTCACATACAGAGGAATGTTGCTTCGCCGGTAATCTGGTATAACCCTCCGCCAGAGTCACTGTAAGTACAGCTGCGTGTGACGTAATCAACGATAAACGTCCCATTTGTAGGTGTGACTGGTGCCAACGGGCGGTCTCGAATCCGGGAGTGAACCTTTAGGATTTTGTCCAAAATCCCATATAATTCTATAGGATTTTTTTTTGTAAGAGACATGATTTATATTTTTATATTTGACATATTTAAATTAATATGCACCTGTCAGTCCATTTTATCTCCATTTTCTCTTTCATGTATAACTTAGGAAGCTGAAGATTAAAGCAAAGGTTAACTTCAATAAATCAAATATAACGATTGTTTCATACTTTTCAAGCCGTATCTCAGATGAAATGCTGCGGATTGTGGCGTAAATGGGATGAGTTATATAGTGGAGCGGAGTGGATAAGTGGACAGGTGCGTGGTGGCAGGTCGCTCAATCAAACAGGGTTCTTCCTTTAGAAACTGACACTTATACTTTTTCTACTCGTAGTCTCACTGTGTTTCCTCTTTTCCTTAGACATTGCTCAATTTTTAATGTCATGAGTCAATTACTTATTTAGTTTCTTGAACAAAATAAATAAAACAGTAAGTTAATGCGAAACCGAGCTGTTGGAGGGAGCTTCCTGTCGTCCTGTTCCTCTCGGAGCTAACGCGAAACATGAAACCGATCTGTTTGTGATGTCTTTGTTTTTTTTCTGTGGGCGTTCTGCGTTTGTCCCGTCTTTGTTGCAAGTGGCGCCAGGAATGGCTTTCTTCTTCGATTGGGCGTATGGCCGTCGTATGCGTGATATTACCTTTAGTACGGTTTAAAACCCTAATCAATCAAACAAACAAACAGACGATGAGAAGAGCCAGAAACCGAAACGGATGATGCCATAAGGTAATATAATACGCCAATAAAATTGTCTGTTTAAAAAAATACACAAAAAGTTCTTGTCATTGGCGCCGAGGATGGCTTCTTTCGTCCTAATGAATTAGGAAAATCCACACCTTTCATTACGCAAACTCAAATTCTACACAAGGTCAACACAGTATTATCTCTTAGGCCAGAGATCTACTCCAGGAAAACAGCAAGTAAATACCTTCTACGCACCCGCCTATTCGAGTAACTTTGAGTCCAGGTTGGTGTTGCTATTTTAATCGCTTACCATTCACAACTGAATTCAAATCAATGTATTAAAAACTGTTATTAACGAGGTGCCAACTTGGACAGTAGCATTTGCTGGCAAGCCTATCATCAGGGTATAATTTAGTCGTTAGAATTTCGCATCTTTCACGTTAATGTTGTACAAATCACCCTTAGACAAGCAATACTCGTCCCTAATGAACATGGATCGCCTTTGAATAGCACCCTAATCATTTGAAGCCTGTCTAGCACGTTCACACGTTTGATATGTCAAGTGTGGGTCGTTCTCCTACTACTCAGATTACTATAACAAGTAGACATCCATATAACGTAATCAGATGTGGCACAAATACCCTGACAGTGGTTCATTTGAAAACCATAGACAATTCTCACCACAAAAGTTGCTCAAAAAGAACAAATTTACACATGAATCTGACCAACTTCTCTGTGTTTTGAGATAGTAAACTTAAGTAGCATGATGACAATGCAAAAAACTGTTTAAAATCAATTTAACGCAAATCGGATGAAAAAATCGATACATTCATTTAATGCCAGAACTTGGTTTAAAGTAAATTTGTATATTTTTAATGTGGCGTATAAACCAGCTCAAGTATTGCTTATTTTATTCAATAATACATTTTAGTAATCGGAACTTTCAACCCTTTTAACTTGTATCTCTACTGATGCGGTCTTCCACGGGTTTGACGTACTTTCCTATCGGTTTTACACTCTCGTATTTACGCAAGGAATGGTGTAAAGTGGGCAAGCCGTCGTGCATTTTATTCATCCGATCGTTCAAGCATTTGAACTTGTATCTCTACTGATGCGGTCTTGCAGTGGTTTGACGAGATTTTCTCTTAGTTTTCCACTGTCGTATTTAAGCAAGAAACGGACAACCGTTGTCACATAAGCGAAATACCTTTGAGTACGACGTTAAACCCCAATCAAATAAAACAAATCCCTTGTGACGAGGTTGGCCCGTTTACGTGTGGAATTAAATGTTTGTAAAAAGAACAATACATGTATGTAGTAGATTACAAGATTAATTTAATCATGGACTGTGACGTAATCTTGTAAGATGCCTTAAATAACACTACATTTTAATCGGTTAGTTTTTTTTGGAAACTCCATAATTGGGTACCACAAATCATATGTGAACATGGGTAGAACAACATTACACTTTTCGTTATAATTAATAGTGCTCTCGATGCAAAATTACAGACATAAACGTGTATGTGGCGTATAAAAACTAATCGATCAAAAACAATCGTACAGAGAAAACACATTGGCTTATCTGTATTGGACCCTTGATCTCTTATTATGTTATATGTCTATGAATGGCTAGAGATATTGGATACGAGCCAATTTAACGGGATAACTTCTAATATGATTTAATATCCCCGGGTACATCGAAATATCAACGAAGCGTAAGAGTTCAACGTTTAAAAAAAGATGATATTCAGCCGAACTGGTGGCTGTCTATTTCGCACAAATTGATCTATCACAAAGGCATAGCAATGTCCTGGCCCCATACAGAAAATGTCATGCGTACAACGACGGATATTAAAACCTGTTTTAATGAGAATAAATAGGGGTTACAGGGGAGAATTGCATTCGGAATTACTATGATCCGACGAACGCCAATAGGCGTGATCGTGTAACCAACCTATTGACACGTCAATGCTAAATTAAATCAAGCTTTAACACTATTTTGTTTTTAGCACCACAATGCGTGTATTAAATTTGTTTTCTTCTTTTTATTGGACGGGAGGCTTTTGTGTCCATAATGTGGTATCGTATCGGCTTCCAGTTGGATGGAGCTTCCTGTTGTCCTGGTGCTCTCAGAGCTAAAAGGGAACAGTGTGATTTCTTTGAATTGCAGTCTGTGATTGTCCTTTATTTGTCCCGTATTGTCTTTGTTTGTTGCCAGTGTTGTCAATGGTAGTTTACTTCACCCGTTGGGGGTGGAGGGGCTTTACAACTGCTTTGGTTACAACGTCATACAATCACATGAAATCCAGACCGTGTTCTTACCTGTTTAATATTTTATATAGAGCTTTGTTGTGATCTACTTACAATAACCATTTTCGTGCAAATGCCAGTGACCCAACTAAAACAATTAAGCATTTTTCAAATCAGTTACAAAATTTCACTTACCACTTAGTATTATGACATCCGTAAAGCATTGGTTAAAAATGTACAATGTAAAGAATGCTTCTGGTCTACATATCCCGCTTGCCTCTTGGATGTAGCGTATGATTTCAGCGGACTCTTGCAAGAGGTTAGTACGCCAGCTAACATTGGCGCAAGTCAGTTCGTTGGGTAGCTAGGCATCTTGGTTGTGCTAGTTTCATATAAGAGAAATACCCTTAAGAACGGAACAAAACAACAATCAATCAGCCCGCGGCCGTGCCTTAGTGGTAGCGAGTGCGCTTACTAATCCTACTCCAATTTACCGTTCACAGGATGGAGTCCATCTGTCGACCATCAGGTATATGAGTGAGTCACACAATGTTGCTCCAGCAATCGCAGGGGTGATTTTTACGAGGTTTCCTCCCGGTTTTCCACCGTAGTGAGGCAAGGAACAGTGTGAAGTGGACAATCTGTCATCATATAAGTGAAATACCCTTGAGTACAATGTTAAACCCCTATCAAACAAACCAAACAAACTTAAAGAAAGTAGTAAAGAATTTATTTATATTCTGCTGTCTTAAGTTCCCAGTGGACAAATGTGATTAGAAAACACACAATTCTAGTGGATAATAAGTTAGTCCGTTAAGCTGACTTATGAGGTTTCCCTTGGGTTTTCTCCATATATATATATGCAAGGACATCGACATATAATTGAAATACCCTTGAGTATGACGTTAAACCTCAATCAAACAAACGAAAAAATCCATCCTACAAATAAAGCCTACATTACAAAGACTGCAGGCTATTCAGCAGGGGATTAGTCAGAAATCCAAAATGGTCATTTTGCTTCACTTTTTAAGTAACTGGGTGTCCAACTTTTACAGTTTCCCTATCTCCTACATGTTAAAGTGTAATAACACAGGGTGTCCAAATGAGGCAATTGTTCAATTCAGGGTGTCCAAAAGATGGGTGAACACCCCTCTGCCTAAGCCCTTGCTGTCAGTTTTCGTCCGAGTCGTTGACATATAAGTGAAATACTCTTGAGTATGATGTTAAACCCCAATCAACAAACAAAAAAATCCATCCTACAAATAAAGCCTACATTACAAAGACTTCAGGCTATTCAGTTGTTTTGTACAGGGTAACAGTTATTTAATCTGACACCACCAAAAGCATGCATATGGAAGCTATTAAAAACACTTTACTTATCCCGGCTCCATATATTTCTGACACATACTGTATCCTTTAACAAAATTTGTTCACTGCCTGCAAATCCATAAGGATCAGTGTCAAACATGGTCGTTGGAGTGGCAATTTATTTAAGTTAATGATCACCGAAAGCTGCTAACTGGACAAACCATTCATGTGATACTGGATGCAAATTCTGCCTGTAAACAGTGTACTGTGTCGGTGGCTGGCTGTGTATAAAACTGTGACTTGGACTCTGCCCAATTAGTCCGGTCACCATACCACGCACAGCTGGGTGCTTATGAAATTTTCAGGAGTTCACAGCCTACACACATCGGATCGAATTAGTAACCAAATCTCGTAATGCGCCATGTAACCAAATGTGCTGATAATGCGAGGGAAATAGACCTTTTGCTTGTAGTTGGTCTTAAGGAAGTTTCCGATGCCAATTTACTGTGATATGGCTTTGCCGAATGAGAAAGCTGTAATGGATGAAATTCAATAAGTAGTGGATACAGTCTGATTTATAGAGATGATTATACTATTAGATTATGCCATTACGTTCTTTATTGGTTAGATACATTAGGCTGTCCAGGTATTACCATTTTGTTACATCATCACCTCTGCTGAGGGATAAAGAAGAAAAAGTCTCTTGATTTCTTACAAAACTGTATTCAAGATCTTAGGTTATACAAAGCTTACAGAGATGAATAATTTTGGAAACATTTCCAATATTCTTCAGCGCTGGTTGAATGATAAGTGTTTTACGCCACACAATATAAGTGTGGCGTAAAACACTTATCATTCAACCAGCGCTGAAGAATATTGAAAATGTTTAAAAAATTAATCATGTATGATGTCAGAGTGTCAAGCTCTGTAAAGGACAAAAACCAGCTTATCTTAGGTCAGTTTATGTTAGAGTTTTGATCTTCTTTCCTTAAATTAAAGAACTGAGAAACCCACCTGGAATGTTAGACTCATCTAAACTGGAAATTTCCATATAGTATGCATGATTTACAAGACTCCTTTCTCTAATCTATTGCCTTCTTTTTCCACTTAATACACATATCCTGATACATGTAGTAATAAGTCTTGGGTGCGATCCCCTTTGGAGAGTGGAGACATGCCCATTTTTTTCTCACATTTACATAACATCTCTGTGCCAGTGTGATTAACTTTTATAAGTATAAAACCAGCTACCAGATTTGGTATATTAAAGATAAAAGGCTGGTTTGATACATTTAACATGTGCTGTATATAGCTCCTAAGAATTTTGGTTCATCAGATGAATTGTCAGATATCGAAAGTGTAACAAACAAACTTATGACACATGCCATGATGACCCGTGTGCATAAGTAGCATGTCAATGGGAAAGTATGTTCATGGTTATTTAAAGGTTTAAATGTCAGAATATGTAATAATTACCCTCATTAACTGCCTTTGTGTCAGTGTGATGTCAACTTCCTGTGAACTCACTAATTACTATAACTCATGTTACTGTGACTCTGGGTAATGGAACCTGAGCATGTGATCACCAGTCGTTATTCACAGCTAACCACCCAGCCTTCAAAGCATGCCAGTGTATGGGAGCACATTTTGGTAATCAGTAACAATCCAGGGTTACCCTTAAGCACGGCGTAAAACACCAATCAATCAATCAACCAAAGTTATTTTAGGAAGACCAATTTATAGGTTCCCCAAATTGTTCAAAGTGTTAGTCTTAAATTAAATGGTGTAAGTTAGCAAAAATTATGACAATTTTATAATTCCAGGGCAACATGAAGCCGATCTGGTTATGACTATCCTGTATTTGTCCTGTCTTGTCTTTGTTTGTTGCCAGTGGCATCAGTGGTGGTTTCCTTCACACATTGGGCTGGTAAAACCCTAATCTGGTAAAACCCTAATCTGGTTAAACCCTAATCTGGCAAAACCCTAATCAATCAAAGAAACAAACCTGTGAGAGTTTTCTTCTGGTCAAGGAATTAATGCAAATTATGGAGGCTTTAAAATAAACAAAGAAAGAAGCTTTGCATGTTTCATTTTTATCAAGGAATAAATGCCAAAAATGGGACTTTTGAAACAAACAGAAAAAATAATCCTTCGCATCTGTTCTTTTTTTATCAAGTAATTAATACCGATAAATGGAAGCTTTTAAACAAACAAGGAAACAAACTTTCATATCTGTCTTTTTTTATCAAGGAATTAAAGCCAATGCTGCAAGTTTTGAAACATTCCAAATGAAAGTTTTAAAGTGACACAATGAGGTAGCTCCTATTCTTTAAATCAGTTGCTGCCATTTTTTACCTGAACATTAGCTAATGAGGTTCTTAATAACTCTGGGCAATTCTCATTAGTGTGGATTGAAGTGTTTGTTATGTTTCTTGTGTCACACCTGTCGTATATCACTGTCAGAACAAAGCAAGTCAAGCTGTTGGAATACCTGGGGGATTATAGGTGGACGCTCCAGCTTCAAAGAGCCATGATTTCCTGTCTAGATTATAAATTATTTAGTGAGGAAACCGTACCCTCTTCATTAAAAAAAAACAAACGTTTTTATGGATTGTCAGCTGTTTGATTTATCACTGACCCATTTTTCTTTCTGCAAATATTTAAATCAAGCATCTAAATATATATTTTGAATATATATTGATATACCTTAGCTTTATAACAATTAGCAAATCCGCACTGATTTTGTTTTCTTGTTGATACACAAAGATGAAAATCTCATTAAAAAAAAGTGTTATGTTAGCTTGATTGATTGATTGGTGTATTATGCCATGCTTAAGGGTATTTCACTTATATAACGGCGGTGTATTCGACACTAGCTCGACCAAGATATGAAGTGTTTTGATATTGTTGGAAAATAAATCTCCCTCCAGTGAAGACAGCCTTGCTACTCTTCAAACAAACTGCCCTTAGCCAGAGGGCTTTTATGTTAGCATCCTATAGTTTAAATACCGCTATAACAAACCATACACAGTAATGTGTTCACTATTTGGTTAGTTGGTTAAAAATTTAGCCAAAATACCTCTACCAGAACTACTGTGATGGCCTAATTAAGTCTTTTCCACCCATTTGTTTAGGACCAGTAAAATAAAGTTGAAAAGTTAAAAATTTAATCTGGGATGATTGAAAAGGTGGAGCCAGTGTCACTATAATGGTTTCCCGGGCATTGAAAACCAATCATCAAGCTTTTCCAAGTCATCTACCTGTCATTTAAAATGTCAGATTCCTTCCACTAAATGACACAGGTTTTTGCCAATATTCAATTTTACCAGTACAAACCATAGCTAGTTAAACAGTTAAGTTTCTAGCAGTTAAACAGGTTAAGCTTGATGTTCTTGATGCCTTGATCAAGAACAGCAAGTATTAAGCAGAGTTTCCAGAAGTTTCAAGATGCTGTAGTTTATCTGCTGATGGATCACTGGAGGTTGGGAGGACTGTAGAGGACGATACAACAAGGGACCCACCTAAGCCACCTTTTATAGTCAATTCATCGAATGCTAATTAATTCAAATATGGCTAATGAAATTTAGCAATGATTGATCAGAAGTGCTATGATACAAACCAATTTGAGGTGGTGGTTGGAGGGAGTTTCCAGTTACCCTGGTGCTCTCAGAGCTATGGGGCAACACAAAGCTGACTTGTTTGTGGTACTTGTCTTGTAATTGCCTGGTCGTTATTTGTTGTTGCCAGTGCTGTCACGGGTGGTTTATTTCCACAATTAGGCTGGTACACTGTTAAATCACCTTGATTACATTGTAAAATCCTCACCAAACAATTAATCT
Source organism: Mopalia vespertina (assembly GCA_030265115.1). Classification (NCBI taxonomy): domain Eukaryota; kingdom Metazoa; phylum Mollusca; class Polyplacophora; order Chitonida; family Mopaliidae; genus Mopalia; species Mopalia vespertina. Next base: position 107 of record JAQQZZ010098068.1, on the reverse strand, counting down.
AACCAATTTTTTAAAAGACACTTGGCTTAACAGGCCTGTGCTGTAATCTTTTCTGGCATAACCTAAAAATCGGTCCTCTAAAATTTTGTGAGGTAACCTAACATTTG
>JAQQZZ010098057.1:0-13463 GCA_030265115.1 Mopalia vespertina | reverse complement strand
AAATTGTACACTACTGGTCGATTCTACACTACTGGTCAAATTGTACACTACTGGTCAAATTGTACACTACTGGTCAATTGTACACTACTGGTCGATTCTACACTACTGGTCGATTCTACACTACTGGGTCAAATTCTACACTACTGGTCAAATTGTACACTACTGGTCAAATTCTACACTACTGGTCAAATTGTACACTACTGGTCAAATTCTACACTACTGGATTTCAATAGTCCATCCATGTCGTTTAACATGGCCGTAAATAGGGACTTTTTGAAATAACGCAGAAACAGGAATTGTTTTGATAATCTTGTGTGGAACCTAAACTTGAATCTTCGTGCAAACTTTGAGCTCTCTGGGACAAATAGAACAGAAATTATTATCGGGCGTGGGTCTTTTTAAATTAAATAAAATTCAATAGTCCATCCTTGCCGTTTAACCTGGGCGTACATGGCAACATTTTGAAATAAGGCAGAAAGACAGGAATTGTTTTAATAATCTTGTGTGGAACCTACACTTAAGTCTTCGTGCAAAATTTGAGCTCCCAGATACAATTAGGACAGGAGTTATTATCGGGCGTGGCCGTTTTTAAATTAAATAAAATGCAATAGTCCATCCTTGCCGTTTAACACGGCCGTACATGGCAACATTTTGAAATAAGGCAGAAAGACAGGAATTGCTTTGATAATCTTGTATGGAACCTAAACTTAAGTCTTCCTGCAATGTTTGAGTTCTCTGGGACTAAGACTTTTTTAATACAGTTATTTTCGATTTTTGTGTCAGTAAAATGAAATGATACTTTTGGCTCAGAATAAGTAAACCATTTTATACATTTTGAATTACTAAATAACCTGTTTTACTGTCAATGCTATACGTATTCGATTTTACTCTTTGATGATCCTAATGACGTACCACTCAAATAGCTGCCCCAGTAAGATAACTAAAGAAGTGGAGTATGAATACTTTAAACGAAATGTTACTGATTTTGTTAAGCTATCTATCAAATCCGTACTGGTATCACGTTTACAAAAATGAATTTGTTTTTATTGCTTCCGTCTGTAGCCCGAAGCCTACAAACCTGTTGATTTATCATTCACTCGGAAAGAAGCCATGGTTATTTTATTACCTCATAGAAAAGGTCTTAAGAGTTGCTTAAGTACATAAGGTTGATAACGTTACTGAAGTATTCCGTATGAATCGACAGTCTGCTATATTGCGGCACATTTCAAATCAGTATTAGATCATTGTGTATCTACATGTCACCTGGGCGCATATCAGGAAGATTTATTGGGAAAAATATTCGTTGGTTATATGACATCATAGATTAAAGCAATTCACAACACATCCTATAAGGCTTCTTTCATTAATCTATTTTGAGAAACCTTTCTTTTAATTTTATTTCCTGACCGTTTACAATTCAAGTTTAATTATATCTAACTTTGGCGATATAGTATTGTAAAGTGCATCACAACTTTAAAACTGAGGATTTCTTTACGGGTTAACGATATATCCGGTCTCACCTTATATATATCTTTATCCTATGTACGGACATCTTTGATAGTATCAATTGAAAACAATCGGAACGTCGAGGATATCAAAATAGGTATGTAATGCAGAAAATACGGTACCTTAATATGCCGATGATACCTGTTTAATAGTTGACGAAGCCTTAAATTCTTTTAAGGAAGCCATATATCCGAAAACATTTATGGTTTATAGTTATAACAAAGAGGATATGAAAACGACAAGAACGAAAGGCTTTTCAGTCATCTCGTAAAGTAGCATATGTCTGAAGATTATTTTAAAAAAGTTCCTAATATAAAGAAATATTTGGTTATGTTTCGGCGATCGTCCAAACAAGGGCAACGATGTAAAAACACAAAGCTAAAGTGGTTTTAATTTCGGATAAATCAAAGAATTATTGAAAAATTCAAGCTTTCTTCGTTTTATCAAAACGACTACTTTCTACTATCAGACAGACATATTTAAATGTTACATCCGTATTGCGTGCTAGATGCAATAATGTTCTGTGTACTTCAGCTTCTACTGATAATGTTATTGTAAACTTAATGCTTCCAGCTTTGTTTCATTCCTTCCTAACCACTTATTAAACAATGTAACTTTGGACTTCTCTCTGAAATAAAATAATATTATTATTATCATTATTATGTCATGTCTGATTTGATTTGCCCAAAACAGATCCATTGCAATTATTGAATAAGAAAGAAACAAAATTTCTTGAGAAATCAGATATTGAAGAGATGAAAGTCAAAATGCATTTAGAAAATCAATTGCAGGCTGGAATGAAATAAGGTGAGTGTTTCATCATTTATGGGGAGACAACCATACGGAATGGATAGACAACATTATTCCAAGAGTATTTCCCCTTGGACAATCTTTATCCTGTGTTATAATAATAGTATTCAAACTATTTAAAAATAGAACAATTTGCTGTCTATTTTCTTATAGCCTTCTGGTTAAGGACATCATCTTTTTTTGTCTAATGGATATGTTAACATTGTCTCATCCTAATGGATATGTTGGCATTGAGAATCCTTATGGATAGGTTGACATTTTCTCATCCTAATGCATGTCTCATCCTAATGGATATGTTGACATTGAGAATCCCTATGGATATGTTAACATTGTCTCATCCTAATGGATATGTTGACATTGAGAATCCTTATGGATATGTTAACATTGTCTCATCGTAATGGATATGTTGACATTGTCTCATCCTAATGGACATGTTAACATTGTCTCATCCTAATGGATATGTTGACATTGTCTCATCCTGATGGATATGTTAACATTGTCTCATCCTAATGGATATGTTGACATTGTCTCATCCTCATGGATATGTTGACATTGTCTCTTCCTGATGGATATGTTGACATTGTCTCATCCTAATGGAAATGTTGACATTGTCTCACCCTAATGAATATGTAGACATTGTCTCATCCTAATGGATATGTTGACATTCTCTCATCCTAATGGATATGTTAACATTGTCTTATCCTCATGGATATGTTGACATTGTCTCATCCACACAAATTACGACTGTCTATTGTTTTGCAAACATTTCAATCACACTTACTTTTTAATTGTTTTAATAACTGACAATTAATAACTCATGCAATATAGACGACTCTCTCAGCTTCATTAAATAGCATTTAAGTGTAACAAACAAGGACACATTATGTAGTGAGGACATTCATTAAATAACATTTAAGTGTAACAAACAAGGTCACATTATGTAGTGAGGACATTCCCTGTATTTTTAAGATACATAAATACTCAGTGAAAGAACGTCTTTTTTTATCTAGTGTTTTCCTCCCTCTGACAACAATAACTTTCTCTGGAATTTAAAAATATTAGAACATAAAATTAACTTACGATTTGATTTAACGGTTTATTACTAAACCTTTTTTCATAAACTTTTTCTTTGTTTGTTTTTTCTCTCGTTTGTGATCAATTCCACCATATAATCTGCATTAACCATGTACTATCTCACTATACAATCGATAATTTCAGGATCACATTCCAGTCTCATGTAGTTGTTAGAGAAACTTGCTTCTCCCGAGGGTATGTAGGCTCAGATGTTATGTTTTATTTCTTGTCTAGACAGGAAGTTTCAGCTTAGTTGAGGTAATTGATTTTTATCCGATTTGCTTTCTCAGGTTTTCCCCAGACAATGTTACTTTCACAGACACTTGTCATACAAGAGTCGAAGAAATTGTGTTACTTTAGTGGTCAATCATGCGAAGACTATTCACAACAACACTAGGGTTTTATTCTATCAAAGAGGATATCAGTTCGACAGGCTAGTGTAGGCCTAATATACGTGTGAGAATCGATACCAGAAATATTGTGTGCTGTAGTTAACTTGTCTGTAGTATGGTGAAAACTAAATGTGCTATCACACATTTTTATGTGAGACTTTATAGCAGTATTTTATTCACAAAAAAAGACTATACTTTGAGACCTTTCTTCTGTAGACTACCTTGGACAGAGCTTTATGTTCGTACATTATATTTGAATAACGATAAAGCCTCATATCGATGTCCTGTTTTTTCAACTCTGTATCAGTTCCCCATGTGAGGAAATGTTAGTAAACGTCGTAATATTAGATAACAAAAATATATAGATATTCAGTTGTACAAACGAATGTATTTAAGTGAGTATAAAACTCTTGCGATATACAGTAAGAAGAAATTAATAATCTAAATTATGTGAAGATAAATTATAGGGTGGAAATACAAATGTCAAGACTTCTCTTTGACAGAAAAACGGAGAACAAATGACCCCTTCATTTTTTTTTATATATAAACATGTTTAAAAGCCCCTTATAGTTTTCGCGGGTACTCTAAATGTTGGTCTGTTACTAAATTCGCGTATCTTGTTTGGCGAAAGTGAGATCACAACTTTACAACACCATGGATCGATATTCGTCCATGTCAACCATGTTTATGCCCATTAACTGCTCTGAATTAGGCTTCTGTGACGTATATATCTGAATACTTCTCTCTGGTCTGACAAAACAGCCATGTCAAGGTCACCTCTAGACAAAAACCAGATGACGGACACAAAACACGTCTATAGGACTATACAAATTGGCCCTGGATTTAATGTCTAATTTGATTTCAATGTCAATGAATAAACAAGGAGAAGTGCGATAAAAATGTGTTTCGGATTTTGAACAAAAGCATTGTAAAATTGATTTAAGACATAATTAATAAGTAGAATTCGTGAAACACTCAAATTCAAGATTTACAATTTATAAGATTTCATAATAAATTCACCAAGACACAAAACTGTATTTCATCAATTAAAAGATAACCCATTAAACATTCCAAACTATAAAAAGGGAGCCTGGCAGTGCAATAGTATCATAGATTATACTGATCTGATATATGATGAAGAACCCCGAAATCAAGACTAATGATAAATCAATGTTAACAACATGAGTGAAAGTCATGGGGATTTATTTTATTGTTAGTATGTATACCATGTGACCTGGAGTCTGTAATACTAGAGATAACTGTGTAAACACCTGTTGAAATCAGATGAAACTTGAAACCATTCATTTAACATTAATCCTGATGGACAAAACGTTGCATTTATTTTGACCATTCAAAACATTAGGTTTCAGTTTATACACCTCTGTTGAAAATAAGGCGTGGCTATACGTATCTGTTAGTAACGCGTTTCTGGAATGTTGCTTTATTAAAACGATTAAAGGGAAAGACAACTGTTTTCGACCTAAACTTATTATTTTTATTGCATATTTTCAAAGACAAACTACTGTATTGCACTTGCAATCGAATTAACATAGCCGTTGATTAGTTAATTCAAAAAGCGGAATTGACGTCATTGTTCGAAAACACAGTAGTTATATCATCTAGTCGTGGCTGTCCCCTGTTACCTGCACTGGTAGAAGATTTCAAATAAAGTCGAAAGTTAGGGTTATGTCCCCAAGCGAAACAACAACAACAAACAACCGCTTGTACATTTCAACCTGGTACTAAAAACCGGATTTTTTAAAACTGCATGTCAGCGGAAAACATGCTTAACGTATGTGTTACTCAAAGTACAACAGATTAACATTGCACTTGGATGACCAAGCTTGTGTATACGCCGTGTTGTTATAGATGCCTTCCAATGCATCCATAAGCAAACGGACACACTGGTCAATAGTAAATAGTAAATTAACTAATTAACGGTCATGCTTACTCGAATGCAAGTGCAATACAGATTTTTGTTTTTGAAATTATGCAATAAAAATATTAAGTTTAGGGCGAACAGTTGTCTTTCCTTTTAATGCTTCAAAGGCAACAGTATATTGACTCTGATCACTGGACCTATAATTAGAACACTAGTCTTATCGTTCGTTCCATTCAGAATGCTAGGAAAACCATTGTTTATGTCCCAAATATAGCTTAACGGATTAAATCTGTATTACCTATGTGGACGGGGTTTAGTGGACACGGCAATATTGCTGTTATTAATGTAGTTCAATAACCAAGAAAAATCGTTTCTGTCAATACGTCATTTAAATTAAGCAAGGAAATATTATCAATTTCTTATAGTTTGAAATACTTATAAACATTTAGAGTTGATAATGACATAATAAAAATATACAAAAATCAACTTTAAAAGAGTCCAACTTTGACCAAGCCTTGTTTTATAATCTATAATCGCCACGGGTTTTAGTAAACCACCCCGACTGCCTAGATATTAGGTGGCCAAAGTCTCGCTAAGAACTCGCTTTGGCTTCAACTACCGGCGCCGAGCCTCTTTTTGGTTACATGCAAAATGTATAGGGCTAGATTTTTGCTTGGTTGTCTCGCCTTTCTAAAAGCAAAATAAATAATTTTATTTGATTTCCATAATAGACAGGGCTCATTGAAATAGTTTTCCCGCCTCAGATTTTTTTAAAACATTTTTTATTTAACACTCTTATCGAAATAAAATTGTAAGCCGGCAACAACAACAACACACGTTAAATGCTATCGGCATGACTTGTCGACAGGGTTATAGGAAACCAACGAAATTACCTCAAATACACGAATTATGCATTGTATAGTATCTATAAATACAAAGGAAATATAAAACTGAAGAGTTTTCTTCTCCATTAATGATATATAGTAATATAGATGGATTAAAATATTAAAGGGACAGAACTCTTCCATCAACAACAATTGGTGTGATTTGTTTACTGTGACAATGCAGATTTTAATGACCTGCTTATAGCTGCGCACAACATCAACAACAGTTATTTTACGAATTTTCAGAAAGAAAAGTAGCTTAAATGTCAAATTCGGCTTAAATCCATGGTATATATCGAGTTAAGTACCGTATAAGTTCAGTTGTTTGTGTTATTTGTTTAATAAATCGTCGGAAATGGAGAGAGTAGTTGTACTCCAATGTTAAAAGACAGGACTGGCACCAGACTCTCGGCGAGATTTTTGATCCCTTTAACGCCGCCACTTAGCATTACTTTGTTCACCCAATTCTGTGTCATAGGATCGTATTTGCACATAGCAAGAGGAAAATTATTTTGTCCAGTAATTCTATTTAGTCAATCTTTTATTTACACATTAGTTCCCGATTGCATATTTGTTATTATTTTTATGCGTAAATTTGCTTTTTATAATATTTAGGCCTTCAACCCTTTGGGGACATCCTATAGGATTCAGTACAAAAGTCGAACAAGTAAGGTCCCTTTATTCTATCAGATTTAAGGAATTCTTTAGGATTTTTGTTTCATTTTGTAGACTTTTTCTATCCTGTGGGATCCTATAAGAGTTTCCTGCGAGTGTTATCTTATACTAGAAATGAACACAGCATCTCTAAGCACCTGTGAAACGAGGGGCATTAAGAGCGTTCAATCGTGGAGTCAAAGGAACATGAAAATGCGCACCCATGTTAGTGTCATGTTAAGTAAATGTGACAAGAAATACTCGGCGCCACAAATGGTCGAGAACGACAGGCCCCTACTTGGTATTAACGATAAAAAGTACCAACGTGTCAACTTATATATCAGATCAAATAAACCTTTTTTTGATCAAATTTGTCGTGTCAAAAAGTCTATAACAGTGTGTTATAAAAAGAAGAAGATCTAGCTGGGTGATTTATAGGATAGACAACGCCATTAAGTGTACAGTTGACCGGAAGAAGAAATGAACTGAGCCTATAAAGATCTGTATAGAATCAGAATGTTTATCAACATTACAAGAGAGAATGAGAGAATCTAATTAACACATTTAAGTAATCAAAGGTTACCTCCAAACTTAAGTAATGTATGAATTGAATCAGTTACTGGCTTCTCTGCGACATCATCTAAGGCAAACTTACAAGGTAAACTAGCAACTGGCATACACAGCGAACTGTCACACATGATTTGCATCGTTTTGCATTCTGTTGGAGTGTTGTCGCAAACACAAGCTATTTCATAGTTTGGAAATATATGATGGAAGGTACTGATGGGAGGTTTGGATACATACGTAATGGGAGAAGCGTTCGCAGTTGGGAAATATATGTGAAAAAAAGAAACTATTTGTCGATTTGGAAATATATATTGATCAAAGGAACGGTTTCGAAATGGTCGTATACATCATTAAAATAGCTACATATCTTAACATCATAGAGATCGTTCAAAAACCGCACCACTGTGATACTGAATACATTGACTTTCTTGGAACCATGGCGTTATTGCTATATTCAAGGTAATCTTGACATACCTTTCTTTTACAGACAAAATAGTTAGACAAATAAAGTATTGATTGACATCGACTGTGCTTAATAATTGACATTACCATGGGCTTAAATGGGAACATGTTGAAATAACATTACCATGGTTTAAATGGGAACATGTTGAAATAACATTACCATGGGCTTAAATGGGAACACATGTTGAAATAACATTACCATGGGCTTAAATGGGAACATGTTGAAATAACATTACCATGGGCTTAAATGGGAACATGTTGAAATAACATTACCATGGGTTTAAATGGGAACATGTTGAAATGACATTACCATGGGCTTAAATGGGATTTTGTTGAAATAACATTACCATGGGTTTACATGGGAACATGTTGAAATAACATTACCATGGGCTTAAATGGGAACATGTTGAAATAACATTACCATGGGCTTACATGGGAACATGTTGAAATAACATTACCATGGGCTTAAATGGGAACCTGTTGAAATAACATTACCATGGGCTTAAATGGGAACATGTTGAAATAACATTACCATGGCTTTAAATGGGAACATGTTGAAATTACATTACCATGGGTTTAAATGGGAACATGTTGAAATGACATTGCCATGGGTTTAAATGGGAACATGTTGAAATGACATTACCATGGGCTTAAATGGAAACATGTTGAAATAACATTACCGTGGGTTTAAATGGGAACATGTTGAAATGACATTACCATGGGCTTAAATGGGAACATGTTGAAATGACATTACCATGGGCTTAAATGGGAACATGTTGAAATGACATTACCATGGGATTAAATGGGAACATGTTGAAATGACATTACCATGGGATTAAATGGGAACATGTTGAAATGACATTACCTTGGGCTCAAAATGAACCAAAATTTTTTTATAGTTTGGATTAAAAGTTAGGTATTCAAATCATATGTTGGTGAAAAAAATAATCCGAAATTCCAATTACAAACAGTTAAATTGGAGCCTTTAATTTAGTATTCCCATGATCATATATTTAAGTCGCAAAACTTTAAATGCCTTTTTCTGGCACTTCATTTTTGAGCAGACTCCTCATTTTCCATGGCGTATTTCTAAAAAACTATTCATGATAGAAAAAACCAGTTGTACCAGTGTAAAGAGTACATTGCGATTTAGTAAACCCTGCTTCAATTTTTAGAAGTTCGTCCTTGATTTTTTTTAATGTTTTTCTGGAAATTTTATTTATGGGACTTTCCAAGGTGGGAGAGACAAAAAATCCACTCGGATCGTTGTATTCAAAATTTGAAAACAATGAGGCACTGTTTACTAGTTCAGGGGCTATTCTACTGGGTCAACTAATTTATTGAGTCTTATCGTTATTGCACTTCGAGAAATAAACCATTAAAAATTCAGTCTATTTTTTTCTGTTGACATTTACTTATTTTGCAATATTTTTAGACATAATAATTAGATTTTCACAACATTCACATATAAGTAATCTTGAGTGAATAAGATTTCCAAAAATATATACATATGTATGGTACAGATTTATATTCTTCTGCATAAGATACTAAATACAACTGGTAAATACATTTAAGGAAAGGTCATTGTCCAGTTTTTAATAGATATGAGTTGGTATAAACTGTTTTCCGGTTTAGAAATATGTGTAATACATGGAAAGTTTCTTCAGTTTGAAAATGTAGTTGAAGGAAAGCAGTGTTTAACAGTTAGAAATACTTTTGATGGATGGAACTGTTTCGAGGTTTGGAAACATGTCATGGAAAGAAATGTGTAGCGTTTTAATTATACTAGGTGCACAGTTATGAAAACACATTTGATGGAAAGAAATGTGTAGCGTTTTGAATATATACTCGATGCGCAGTTATGAAAACACATTTGATGGAAAGAAATGTGTAGCGTTTTGAATATATACTAGATGCGCAGTTATGAAAACACATTCAATGAAAAGAAATGTGTAGCGTTTTGAATATATACTAGATGCACAGTTATGAAAACACATTTGATGAATGGAAATGTGTAGCGTTTTGAATATATCCTAGTTGCACAGTTATGAAAACACATTTGATGGAAAGAAATGTGTAGCGTTTTGAATATATCCCAGATGCGCAGTTATGAAAACACAATTGATGGAAAGAAATGTGTAGCGTTTTGAATACATACTAGATGCACAGTTATGAAAACACATTTGATGGAAAGAAATGTTTAGCGTTTTGAATATATACTAGATGCACAGTTATGAAAACATTTTTGACGGATAGAAATGTGTAGCGTTTTGAATATATACTAGATGCGCAGTTATGAAAACACATTTGATGGAAAGAAATGTGTAGCATTTGGAATATATACTAGATGCGCAGTTATGAAAAAACATTTGATGGAAAGAAATGTGTAGCATTTTGAATATATACTAGATGCGCAGTTATGGAACACATTAGATGGAAAGAAATGTGTAGCGTTTTAAATTTATACTAGATGCGCAGTTATGAAAACACCTTTGATAGAAAGAAATGTGTAGCGTTTTGAATATATACTAGATGCACAGTTATGAAAACACATTTGATGGAAGCAATTGTTCAAAAACATGCGGGATGCAAATCACTGCAAAAAAAAAAATATTTTGAATTTTAAGATCGCACGACTAAAATACTAAACAGATTACAATTGTTCGAATTTTGTTGTCGCTATTTCCTTTTAGTGATGCACTTCTGGCAATCCTTTTTTTCACATATAAAATGTTCCGACAAATAGAATATTGATAGAACTCGTCTGTGTTGATGGATATAAATATCGATTTCATGGAACGTGATCATCAACCATGAATACATCTTCCAGACGCTATGTCACTAATTGTTTTGTAACCAAATACCCACATGTGAGGAAAACTGATAATCAATCAGATTAACCAATGTACAAGGGTTCTGGAACCAAGACCATAACATTATTCAATAGGGTTTCTTGACAAGGGAATCAACCAGTGTAGACCAGTCCAGGTAGTTGGTGAAGGTGATTAACGAGGACATCTCTCTTCGCTGTCCCTATGCTCTCCTCTCCCTCCCGAAAGACATAACTGGAATCAAACAAATATTTCCAGCAAAAAGTAAGTTTGACCTTTTAAAACTAATCACGTGTCAATCCGACTGTGCTAATGAGAGACGCACAAACAATAAATCAAATAGCTATGATGTTTAGTGGTCGATTTCATTGATAATTTACAAATTTAATCATGTCGTCTTTTACTTTATGTCAATGTTTAATTTGCCCCAAAATACATATCCATCTAAACAATACGAACTATAGGCGGGGAACATCAATATCAGCCACTTAAACGTCAATGATTCGTCCTCGACAATTTAAAGATTGTGTTAATGTCTACCAGCTGTCTGGTTAAAAATAGTATGTTCACACCACAGCCAAAATGTTTATTTTATAACAGTAACATTAATTTTCCAACAAAACGTTTGACGTGTTATGTTTGGGTTTGTGTAGCTGTTTAATGTTGGATTACAGATGGACAGTCATGATGTCTGCGACGAGAAGCCAAATGGACAGTCATGATGTCTGCCACAAGAAGCCAGATGGACAGTCATGATGTCTGCGACGAGATGCTTGTATTTGGATACTAGTCTATAATGTTTTTGGGAAAACCGATTTGTCAATAAATTTGTAAATAATTATTATTCCGATGACAAATTTTAATGGTAAGTCATTGTGCTCAGAGATCCGTTTGATGGTCGATTCAAGTCCTTACTTTGTGAAACATTGAAGATCCTTGCAGTATTGGTAGATGCAAGATGGTCATAAATTTAATACAAAAAGCCACGATTTGCTTGTAGGCCTACCTAAATTCTATATGTGAAACTATCTTGACACTATCACTATGTAAATTTAACGTAGAATGATGGAAGGGCAAATTAAAAATCGAATTAGTGGAATAATGTGAAATTAACTGGAATTTCCTGTCTAGACGGGAACAAAACATCACATCCGAGCCCATTCGGCCTTAGAAGAACAAACACAGTTCGTATGACGCTAATGTGTCTACAGAAAATCGCACTATAGTTCTGAAGCTGTCAATTAATTCAGAATAAGAAATATCAAGGTTGATGATATAGATGCATAACAATAATTTCCTTAACACGACCAAGGACAGAGCAAGTCGGAGGATGTATACATTAAAAAAAAACAGAGATACGAACAACGACTCATTCCTCGGGCCCGATGCAAAAATGAACTACGATCAAGGCATGGTAGAAACGGGATGCAAGATAAAATCTATGCAAAACATGCATGGTTAAACAAATTATCCATACTTACGAAAAGATAAACAGCACATTGACGTCAAACGTAACAATTTGGTGTATATGTCAGTTAACCCATGGACGGGTGCGTAGACAAACAGGTAAATAAAAACTCTGACAAAATGGTGACCGTATATTTCAACTAAATACAACGTTGAGATTGTAGGACTTGATGAAACATGTGAATAGATGAAAGGACACGGAAGTCCAAAGGTCTATATTTAATTGTGCTAAATTTTGATTGATTAATAGTTGAAGGTGTGCCTAGAGAATGTCAATTATACTGACACAGTGGTGAAAATTACCAAATGTTTGTGGAAGGTGGTAAATAAATATGCATTAAAGTAAAGTCATTTCGATTCAATTGCAACACAAATTTATCTGGTGCACAGGTGAATACGTTTCTGGAGACCAGTTCTTCAGAGCTCCATTGCAATCTGTTTCGTTCACAGGTGAATACGTCTCTGGAGACCAGTTCTTCAGAGCTCCATTGCAATCTGTTTCGTTCACAGGTGAATAATGTTTGTAGAGACCAATTCTTCAGTGCCCCATTGCGATCTGTTTCGTTCACAGGTGAATAATGTTTATAGAGACCAATTCTTCAGTGCTCCATTGTGATCTGTTTCGTTCACATGTGAATACGTTACTGGAGACCAGTTCTTCAGAGCTCCATTGCAATCTGTTTCGTTCACAGGTGAATACGTTTCTGGAGACCAGTTCTTCAGAGCTCCATTGCAATCTGTTTCGTTCACAGGTGAATACGTTTCATAAGGCCAGTTCTTCAGAGCCCTCTTGCCGTCATGTTTCGTTCACAGGTGAATACATTTCAAGAAGCAAGTCCTTCAGCTGTTCGTTGGTTTGTTTGTTTGATTAGGGTTTAACGTCGTAGTCAAGGGTATTTCACTTATATGACGACGGATTGTCCACTTCACACTG
>JAQQZZ010098046.1:0-16777 GCA_030265115.1 Mopalia vespertina | reverse complement strand
TAAAAATCTGTTCTATATAGATATCATTTGTATTTTCAAAACATTTTATTGAACCCGAAACATTACCACAAAACGCCCCTCCCCCCCCCCCCCCCCTCCACATCTAGTTTGCACATTAACGCCCTTTCCCTCCTCAAATTAACACATTAAGTGATAAAGTTTACGCATAATTTTGAATGTTGAAAGCCTCCTCTAGTTACAAGCAAACAAACCACAGAAGTGACTGTGTGAAACAAGTTGGCTATGAAAATAATTAGTTCAAGTTCACGTCTAACTTTTTGTTCTAGGTGAATCTAATTTTCTTGATCAACATTATACGGGTGATTATTGGTAAACTCCGAGATTTTGATGCCCCAAACACATCCCAAACACGGTAAGTCACTTGTACATAGCTACAACTCATAAAAAAATTGTCATGTTTTATTCTTCTTTAAAAATTTCTGAAAGATTTTTCCATGGACAATACGTTAAACTTGATTAGTAAAAAAACTCACCTGGTGGCTTTTCACAAAAAGCCACAGGTGACAAAACACTATTGTACGATGACCTCTCTTCTTGTTGACTTCAGGCGAACAACTATCCTTTCAAGTGTTAGATTAATGATTACAATAGTTACACCCAAAACATGTTTTGTCTTTCCAGGAATGATTAAAATAGTTTCACCCAAAATGTGTTTTGTCTTTCCAGGAAAGCCGTCCGAGCCACGATCATCCTGGTTCCATTACTGGGTTTACAATATCTTCTGATGCCTTTCCGACCAGATCCAAATTCAGAATTCGCTGAGACTTATTCCTATTTATCAGCCATCATCACCTCCCTTCAGGTAAGCGACTCCACACTGTGGACCACTTTTTATAATTCTGGTGTCTTACATAATAACCTTCAATCAAGTAAACTGGTCCACACTGTGGATAACTGTTTAAAATACTGATGTTTTACATACCATCAAGACCAGAATTTAAAAGTGTCATACTAACCTACCTTCAAGTAAACTACGCCACACTGTGGACAACTGTTTATAATACTGGTGTCTAACACACCATCAAGACCAGAAGTTACAAGTGTTGTTGATAGGGAGTTACTTTTCATTAAGATTCGTGCTAGGATGTTCCACTTCCTGTGTTCTTGTTTTTTCGATTGCAATGAATGTTTGTATCATTTGCAACAAGACTAGAATACCCATGTAGTTCTACATAACGTCTCGCCTGCCTCATCTTCCTGTTGTCATGTGTATGTCAGGTATCAGCGTTATTACAATAAACCGCCTGTTACAAAAAGAAGGTACACAGAGTAAATTCCGCCAACGTGGCTGGTAAAATTCGACTTTGACAACAGTTATTCTCGATATTCTTTCGTGGCTAGGACCAAAAAACCTGTGTGGATATTATTTCTCTCTGATTTTTATTTTGACTCGCCAAATCATCAGACTGTTAGATCTCGAACACTAAATCACTCTTCCGAAAATAATTAGTGTCATCAGTACCATTACCTGTATTATTTTAACTCATCAGACGTGGGTTAAATATACATATATTTGTCTAGTTTTTTAGCTGGCTGTAAGCAGAGTAATGCTTATTATTTTATGCAACTACATGGAGCTAAATTAACGTATTTATGCATTGTCGAATTTTAGTTACAGGACAAACCTATATTTCAAATTTCCTGTTAAAAAATGAGGATAGAGCGGGAATGCCTGTGATATTGAATCAGATTTTGAATTTATGTAACTAAACGAGAACATGTACTTTAGGCGTGGATAAATCAACAGAGGGGATTGCATCTCAAAGCAAAACCAGAAAACGCATGGTAATCCTCTGCTGATGATCTTGAGTAACAACAATTAAGTCATGGTCAGGAATATACTATTGAGTCTGCTCAAACAAAATGTTTAACAGCGTCTGTATAACAGTAATTAATCTGTCGCAATACACAAACGATAACAAAGTAAAAGAATAATTAAATAAAGTAAAACGACGCTCGTTCCTGGTTTGTGTGATTCGTACGATTTACCGGAAACAATTCTCTATCACATAAAGGTAATACGATATTTTCTTGACGCAGACAATATTTGCTTAATAGTCTATCTTTTAAATAAAACATATTTAAACAGGATTGGAATCCGACCTTTCATTTACCCATATATTTATAGCTCATTTTATAGCCATAGACTACATAGCTGCCCCAGTGGTCGTAATGAGAATCTACTTTTACCTTTCGACGCCAACTCTCTCCAGACATCGTTAATTTACAGCGAAATTACATGTCCAGCCTTATAGTCTACAAATGTAATTAACGGTGATTCGAGGTCTCTGCATACGTGTCTCGGGATCTACTTGGTTGTTGCTCGATCAAAAAGACTAATCTTCATCAATGTGATAACATGTGAACGTGACTATTTGTTCTATGTTTCACGTTTACCGCAGCAGAAAAAACTACGATGTCCGTCTCTCTATGTTTCCCCTCTCTGTTCCACGTACACCGCAGTACAATACATCCGATGTCCGTCTCTATGTTTCCCCTCTCTGTTCCACGTACACCGCAGTACAAAACATCCGATGTCCGTCTCTTTAGGTTTCAACCGTAACTCTCCTTCGTTGTTTCTTGACTCTGGGTGTACGTTTTGAATAATTATTTTTTTAAGTGAGGTGAATTATGTGAAATCTTGTAGCTCACATCGCGATATTAAGAGCCCACTTTTGTTCATCTTACTACAGTGACACCGGGAGAAACAAACATAGGAAATTAGTCCGTGTCGCGTTGGAATTATCTACCGTCGATAGAGAGGATCGATTTGTTAGGAGACTGGGGATGGGTGCTCTACCAATCAGACATGAACGCATGCCCAAAGAGATATAACATTTCACAGGCTTTAGTTATCTTTAGTACCATTAATGCGATAAAAATATATCGATACCGATAGAATAGTTAGTGCTGGGGACAATTTTAAGTAAAATGACCCAATTCAGATCCAATAAACTTGTTGTGTGCTAATCTGTCAGTTTCCTGTGATGGTGACGAAACAGTTCAATTTTAATGATTAACCCATAAGCGGTGCTGTAAGTTATGTTAGCCAATGGTGAACATGTTTATGTACAGACACATTGTACATTTATAAACAACAAATACACTTGTGATTCTTTGATGCAATGTGGCTATAGTTTGAAAAAGGTTACCCATCATGGGAAACAGGAACGCGTTACCAGATACAGCCCGATTATTTGGTGTTTAATGTGCAGATAAATCTCTTGATTCATAGTAAGGAATAACTGACACAGCCCACAATATCAGAAATGGAATGGTGTCAGTTTGGTTCACAACCATCAGGTTAGTGAACAAGACGAGTATTCGCAGACACCCACTATCCATTCGAGTTAGTTTGTGTGCACAACTACTGCTCAAAGACTTTCCAGCGAACCTACATATCTAGTCGGGAGACGAGAGTTCTGGCTCACTGCACTCTTTATTGGTCTTAATCCCAATAAAATGGTTCCACTGGGAAGAACAGAGCCATGGTCACGAAGACAATTCGTACAGATTTCTAATTTCAATAACGGCACTTCCCAAGCCTTCAGTGACAAAGTTTACCCTTGACGGTCTGGTGAGAGTTACGTAAAAGTAAATTTGGATAGCTTGATGTATATACTACAGACTGATGCGGGAAATGAACTCTAATGATCATTGTTGCACTAAATCGCTTCGGGCTATTCTAATGACCGTCAACGGCAGCATGTTAAATTCTCTTCCGCAGACACCACAATTTATTTCTGACCATTTGTTGATAATGGATTGGATTTTTTCCAACACGCGAATTAACTTGTTCAAACATCTACATTTGGGTGTATTTTAAAACTTTTCAGCCATTCACCACAGTGTTATGTTTATTCACAAGAGACGTTCTGCTGATTTTACTACGACCGAATCCTAATTTGATTAAGGGACAGGAAACCATCAAGTCCTATTGCTGCAGCTTAAATGTTAGTGAGATACACTGAAGCCCAAATCTATCAATTTCACCATGAAATATCTCAGCTCATTTGCACTTACCAGCAATAAAATTTCGATTGATCTAGACTGAATTTGTTCAATAAGAGTATAACATTTTATTGTTTTTTAAGAGGGTGAAACAGAAAACGTTTCTTACTAATCGCCGAAAGGGAAGCTTTTGATTTCCATGAGAGGTCATAGCAATCTCAGCTTGTATATAAAGTAATTTTTGACTAGTTTGATAACTGTTACAAAACGATGTCCGATGCAATTGATTTGTTCACTATCACAAACTGTGAATGTTTAACTGTAAATAAAACGGATACAAATTGTTTTGTCCATTTTGAGCCCAAGGGTCCATACATTGGGACTCTCTTAAAATAACCTTCAGAAGTCATTACCTTGAGATGGCTACTTGTTACTGAAAATTGAGTTTCTGATTTCCAAAAACTGAAACAAAATTACAATTTGACATGCCAGTTTTATTATCAAACCCATTTGTATTTTAATCAAAAACTTAAAAAGTTTAAAAGAGAACTATAGACGGTTTATCACATAAAATTGAGCGGTTATTTTTTTAACTTAAGGAATTTGACGCCTAAAATTAGTTCTAACAAACCCTGCACTCTTATGCCATAATCTAAGTAAGTGTGAACTGTGAACTGTAAAATGAAGAATGCAAATTGCAGGCTCCAGTTTGAGGTTAATCCAACATATATATTGTGAATTGCCTATTATAGCTCACGGTGGAATATCCTTGGTGGACCGCAGTTCACAGTTTACAGCTTATAACTAAAACAAACACTTAATTGAACATTTTGCATTTTGCTCACAGAAACTAACTCGCGTGGGCGGCAGTCTGTAGGTTAAATTAATCCTTCCAAGTCGTTGGCTGTTCATATATACCCGTTCACAGACAGCTACTCTCATCAAACTCGTGGTTTACGAGTAGGAACAAATCTTGATACAGCATGATGAAAAATTTAAATTAGATGGTTTGGTATATATATAAAATATATATATTAAAGCAATTTTTCCGTGCAAATCCGCCATATCTACTGGAATATTCACACAAAATCTCTTTAAACGAGCGGAGTAGTTTATTCCGTGGAATTACTGTTTGAAGTTAGGTTACACTCAAGTTCTTGCTGAATACCCGTTAAATATCAGTTAAGTTACTCGAGTTTATTAACTGTGAGACATTAGTGCTGAGATTCAATACTGGCGTCAGTAAACTTGTTTGTAATTCAGCTAGAAAACTGTACCGCTGTTTGTGATATTATGGAACAGCGGTTACTTCTTTGTCAGAATTTCAACGTTACCAGATGATGTAATACGCTCATCGGTAAAGTGAGAATGTCCTTACACCGTTTGTATTGAAGGCGCCAAGGTATGAAAATGGTTTTAATACTTACTAAATTATTATACCTTAAATGTGGATGGCCCAAATGTATCCGAATTTATGTTTCAACCAGTGACCATACCCGACTGTTACCTAGGACGAGATCGTTGCATTACACAAAAAACTGATAGTTTGATTGATTTTACTTGCGAGGAATTTGAACCCAAAGCTTGGCCAAGCTTTCAATGGTGCTATATTGGACACTTGTTTCTGTTTATGAAAAGAAAACCACTTTCAATAACGAAGAATTGGTATTCATATAGCGTTCAATACGTAGTCCTTAAAGGTAAGCAAAAAACTTAGGCTGAAATTAAAAATTGTAGTCGTTGAAGGTAGGAAATTGGCATATGGTAAAGCCACAAGTGTAGGCCTAGTCGTAAACTTGAAAAAATATATGTATCGAAGTGAGGAGGTAGAATTTACATTTTTGTTTGACGAGCCTAAAATATGTAAAACATTTTGCTAGCATTGAATTTATCGCTAGACGTCACTTAGAGGAACACAAGTAAAAAATATTTTTAAATTTCATAAAGTCAGGTATTTGTTGTGGCGCGTGAGTTCATAAGCCAATGTTATATTTTACCAGAAAATCGCCACCATGTTACGATTCACACACTCTTTTTCTCTATTTTCTAACATCAATGGTGATAACAGCTTTTATAATAAATGAGCAGAACAATAGATAATGCCATTGTTCGGTTTTTACCTTTCTAGAACGATGGTCACGTGATCCTCAAGAATATAATATATAATAGTTTCATCGTGTAAAATGTAATTACCTGTAATTCAGTCAGCGCGGGTTCAGAGTTGTGCTTTACTGCCTGCCATTTTTCAAGTATTGTCCACTTGACAGTGAGAGACGTCCAATGACAAAGGAGAGAGAAACCGGTTCCTAGACGTAGATGATTTGCAAACCTGTGCAGCCAATAATATTATGAAAACTATCAAGTACAAGACAGACTATCTGTGCAATTAAACTGTGTATTGTCACACTTGTTTACTTATAAATCGTCCACATTGAGTTTCAGCATTTGATATCCGTGTCACGAATTTTAAATTTTATTTATCCTTAAATCCCATTTTTATAATTAGTTTATTAATAAATCAATATATATGTTTGCTATTTTCGAAAAAAGTACAGGTTGAACTTAATATCAACAGACAAAGATAATTGACCATTCTTAACTCAAATTCATACTTAACCGATTGCCAAGACTTTAGACCCGGGGAAATCCAGTACATACTTCACAAGCAGGCGGATGCCCTATACACAGATACATTCATTGGTCACAATATATAATTGACATCTGAGAATACCCGCAATTGCAACAAATGGCTTTATGAATGATTAAAGATAAAAAGTGCAGAATGTATATAGAGTGGTCTCAAACCAATAGGGAAATCGTAGTAAACGTTCAAACTACATTAGTCGGTCAGATAATTTAGTCCTGAATCATGACATCTTGTCTATTAATCTCCGTGCACATATCAGGGACCTTAATACTAAGCTTTCCCAATCTGATATATTTTCTCTCAACATGAGGTTACAACGACTCCACGGCTTGCAGGAGATACAACATGTGAAAAAAAGTTAGATACTTCATGTGGAAACCATGTAGAAATGGGTGTGCGAAACTCATTCATCATAGTTGTGGATATTGTTTACTATCCTGAGACGTCAGATAAACTTCGCCAATTACCAAACGATCGTACTATTTTAGGAGTCATAAGGAAATTACGATTGCCCCATATGTGAAGCTTGGTGGCGTGCAAAGAAGTGCTAGGACAAGATAACAGCCGGTGTATAATGAAATTCTCCAACTAAGTTGACAATTTACATGACAAAACTAACAAACCTAGTTAAATATTACTAAACGTATTTACCCTTGTCAAACTTAATTTTCTTGAACCAGACTTTGATCAAACAAGGCTTACTTTTTACGGCGTTTAATAAAAGTGAGCTGTGTTCACAAATAATATTAGGAAATATTTGTAGGTTAGTTGAGCCCACTGTGTCCCGACCTACCATTTAAATCAGTTGGACAGTTTCTTACGAAGCTCATTAACTCACCATTACCATAACGTGAAAAACCATCAAGCAGCTCACAGTTTATGCACGTCTGCCATCATGGCTGAACACAGTTATGCCCCAATTCATAATAGTCCGAGAACATATCGGAGGGTAATTTATGTTGTGAATTGTAAAATGGGAATGGTTTACTGGTTGCTGTCCCGAACAAATGCATATCAGTCGGCGATTCAATTGTAAATGATTTATTTTTGTACAAGTTCTTAGGGCCCATGGAAAAGTTATTCTACAGACGCGAATCTAAGGCGCGTGTAAATTTGAGCATTACCACTGTGGGTGTTCACGAAGCGGCGTGATATGTGTACATGTCACGCAGAATAATCCGTGCAATGTTCATGTATTAGCTAACAATCTGAACATCTAAAGTTGAACGGAATCACATTTTTAGTAATTGGAAAAGCTATCTCCAAAGTATGTTAATGCCGATGCATGTTATATTGAATGCCGTTTAAAATTACACTTATGTGCAATAGATTTGCGGCATGTGATTGAAAAGTTTGACATAACAGTATTTAAAATTCTCCATTGTGGTGCGTGCATAGGGGCCTGCGACGGACTGAAATTTTATCAAAACACTGTAAACGAGATTTATAAAAAAAAACAGCTCTAAAAGACCATCGACATATATTGGAAAGTCGTGATAAAGTACATATTAAAATGTTTTTGGTTTCTAGAGCCGCACCAGTTTCGTTACTGAGACCAAACACTTTCGCATCATAAAATAGTCATGTTGCTGATCTGGACAATGATTATTTTGTTATAATAATGGATAATAAAGTATCGATCTTGTCAACGTCCTCGCTCAGAATATATATTCAAAATCAGCCTAGATTGCCGCTCATTCTCAGAGATTCCGAGGCCTAGACCGTTCCTACAAAAACCACCCCAATCAATACAGCTAGGAAAACAGTTATGTTACATACTTCTATTAAGCAACTATTACACGAGCTTGATTGTTGCCTAAAATGCCGAACACGCTGTCATATAAATGACAAACACATTTTTACAACTATAATGGGAACATTCTCTTTCTAGAGAAGACGTACATTTAAATGAAAAAAAGTTAATTAAGCAACTATAGACACGAGAATGATTGTGATCTAAAATGCCCAAAACCCCTTCATATAAAGGACAAACAAATGTTTACAATATAATGGCAACTATCTCTTTCTAGAGAAAGACATAAGTTAATCTGTAACCACATTTCATTCTTTATATATAAATTAAGATATATGTATATATTCCATAAATAAAGAGAGAAAAATTTGCTTTCCTTCATCGGGATTGGAACCCAGGGCCTTTGGATAGATATAAATATATATTTTTATCAACGGTGTTTTCTAATTATAAGGAACAAATCCTCTCGAAAGTAATCAAACCATGGATAACAGCTGCAATTAAAATCGATAAATTGTTTCTAAACTGAACTGTATGACATTTAAATTAATTACACACGTAAGGAATTGACAAATGAACAGAAACATACAATCTCGGCAAACAAGACACAATAATGATGACTTCACAATCACGTGATTCTCGCGATGTTTAGTCTATTGGAATTTTTCAACAAGTTTTCAATTGATTGATGGGATTGGAGTTATAAAGAATGAGACAGATAACGATGTTTAGGTTGTATCGGTTACAACTGTTTATATATGTATATGGCCATAACTGTCAACTATAAGACAGCATATCTCTTCTATTGCATGTTTTATTTGAGTTATGTTTCTGAGTTGTTCATATTTAATGACGTCATTACTGTACTTTTTGTGTACCTTATCTTTCATCAGCTTGTCGTCTTTGGTTCGGTTCCTTATAAATGATACTGTTTATATTGTCAATTGTTCAATTTGGTGTTCGATATAAGTAGCATTAAATAATATTTATTTATATATCAGAATTTTTTTCATATCAATTATTTAATATAAGAACACAGATGGGAATTCAGGCTTTCTGTTCAATGTTGTATATGGTTTCCAGAATTTAAATAGAATTGTAAGCTAGCATTACGGATAGTCCTTCTCGACTTGAAATCCCAGGCTATTATTATAGAATAATATTAAACGCTTTGTATTTATTCCTGGAGGTGTGATTGGAAACAGAAGCGTTCAATAATACATCAACCAATTTGCCTTTAAAAGTATTCATCTAGCTATTACATTTGTAATCAATCCGATTTCCGATAAATGATTATAATTAAAACAAAATATCATAAATCTGGCCTTTGCGTGCCGTTTTATTATAATTTTGCACAATAGCAAATCACTCTTGAGTAATTCTCATGCAACTGTTTCTATCAGATGAAGTTATAAGTTGGAGTATCCACGAAATAAAAAAAATAATTAAATAAATAATGTGGCGTGTGTTGAGCCCGCGTGTTTTAACCATGTCAGACCGCATTGGAAGCGAAGAGACTGCTGAGGTGACAGAAAAGGATTCGTCGGCAAGCATGAGTTTATGTTTATGTTCTCAGGGTGTACTCACTTTTATGACCGTCCTGCAAGCTCGTACGCTCCTTCGCCTGTGGCAAAGGGTGTACGAGTTTGCAGGTCTGTCAAAAAAGTCCATACACTCTTCGTAAAATGTCAATAACTAATAGAATACATTCTCCCTTTGAAAGAAATGTGGTATCTCAGGAATCCAGTTTAAAAGAATACTTTGTCCCCACGAAATAACCTTACTTCATAGTTTCAATAATGTTTCTTCAGTTCAAAGTGTATAATTGAGGTGAAATTTCCCCCTACTAGCCTAGGCTCTTCTATATATTTTGAATAAATGAAGAGAGAAAAATACAGGCGGTCGGAAGTTAGCAGCGGATTCGTTATTCGTGATTGGTTATTCGAATCACGAATAACGAAAAAAAAACGGGATTCGTTATTCGAATCACGAATCACGACAAAAAAACAGGATTCGTTATTCGAATCACGAATCACGACAAAAATACGGGATTCGTTATTCGAATCACGAATCAGGACAAAAAAACAGGATTCGTTATTCAACTCATAAAGGTTGATGCTGCTTTGAAAATATCTCTGACGGGAGAGAGTGTCTTCACGCCACTCGTGGCATAGAGAAGAGCCACTAACCCACAAAAAACGGGATTCGTCATTGGTCTCACAAACATTCACGGTTCGTCTCAAATATCTTTTCGTCTCACTCATATGCCAGATGGCGACAGACGGATACGAACCCGTAAACTGAACATTGTAGGCCGACACGCTAACCAATAAACCACGGCCGCGGGCACTTCTGAAATATATATCCCAAAGTTAATGCTTTCCCGCTCTGTATAGTAGATTTGTTATTCAGTTTTCAAAGGCTGATGGTGCTCTAACAATACATCTGCGGGGGTAGGGGGGGGTGCGTCTTCCCACCCCGTATAGTGTACACACAGATAGCCGCTGACACATGTATTCTACTGGCTGGCATTCGTATTTTCTGTTCTAGATATGGCTATCTTTCATAACCACATTAAACACATTACGAGTTTCTTTAAAATTGTATGTTCTAACTTTGTTACAGCTTCTTGCAGGTTCTTTTAGCAAAAAAGTTCAAATGTGTTTACAAGCTTCAATTTAGGGGGGAGCTGCTCACAACAGTCATGAAAAGCTATATCCTGTTGATGAATTTATTCTTGTGTGTTTTTCTTTTGTAGCGACAATCAAGAACTACGTTATGGTCTAACCAGGCCTTAAGTGGCTTCTTGTACTTGATTAAAGGACAACAAATGTAGATAAAGGTTTTTATCATATGTGGCCTACGCTATATCGAGGGTTTAAAACCAGACCTGTCCCTGCCCATTTTTGGCCGGTTTTTACCCACCCAAGGGTAAAATGAGCACAAGACTCCAGCATTAACATTGACACATCTTCAGTTACAAAGATCTTAAATTTCATATTATGATTTTATAGCAAAGTTAACACTGTTGGACTTGATTTTCTCAAAATGACAATATTGGACATAGGCGGGCATGGCTTGAAGCCGTCGATATAGTCGAGACATAGCATTTGTTTTGTAGAAACATGCGTTAGATTCCGAACGTCGCCGACCTACCGACATGGTATTGCTTTCAGACGCATTGGACCATTTCTGTGATATTCGTAAGGTAATTGTTAATTGTGCGGTCGTCGGCAAGTTACATCTGTATCAATACACTGTGACAATGCGATGGTGTTGTAAAGCTGCCCAGCGAAGCACCTTTTTCTAAAGCTTATTCGTAAAATAGTAGGCCTATTCTATTCGTTTGTCTTTTTACACACATGTTTCTGAACAACTTGATTATTTTGTAAGTGTGTGGTAAAATAAAAACATCCACCGCGGGTGACTCTCTGGGAAAAGGGTGATGGCGCGAGTTCATCCCATAATTAAAATCTGCAGTAACAAAGTAGATGCCATCTGACGGTTACAAAATGAAAATCCGACAGTCGATGGGTTTACATATATCCGCTTGTAAATTATTTATTGTTGTTAGGAACAGTTCAATCATAACACTTGCCGTGTTAAACAGTGTAGCTGGGCCCAAGTTCGGTTTTAAAAAGGAAGCAGATTGTACCGTACCTAAATCTGCCATAGGCTCTTTACCCTTGAACACTGATTCGAAACATTTATACTTATGCTTTGCCTTACAGTGCTTTTTGTGGGTTTTCTATATAAAACATGGAATTTCCTGAGAATGGGTATTTCGTTATATGCACCACTTTTGAACTACATTGTTTTGGAACTACACCGTTTTTTCAAAATCCCATTATCCTTTTCGCTCTTCTGATAAGGGACGTCAAATGGGGCTCGGTCGCTAGTGTTATAGATGTTTTACGTGGCGATCAAGTCTACGTGATCAAAGTTGGATGCGAGCTACGTTAATAATGGTTAGTATTAAAATATATGCATAATGGATACATTCATAAACATCATGTAACTACACTTCAGTACAAATTTTAGCAAACTAATACTGACAGTCTCCAACATAAATGTCAATAAAGTGTTTTTAAAAGCGTGATTGTTTGAAATTAAATCGAGATCTGTACAACTATAACTGTCTAATTGCCATCGTTAATACAGAATCAGTTGTCACACATGTATTAGGATAGTTTAAACACGCTTTCTCGGCGGTCAAAGTAAGTTGTTTCTAAAAGCAGTTTAAAATATCACAATAATGCAATGATAGGCCTACAAAGTAAGCGTTAATATGTTTGAAACTGGGAACCGTTTAGTGACCCGTTACCGCTGCAGTCGGGGACAGTTGATTCCTTCCTCTGCAGCGACGGTGTTCCTATCAGCTATTATCAACTCGTTTAACTTTAATAATCCTTGTATCAGTTAGCATTATAAAATGAATTCATGTTTAAATTAATAACCATAGTAATTTACTTAAAACTTTTGTTTTTAAATACTTATGGTCCGATCGCCGGTTTCTGAACAGCACTGATCTTCACCAACCACTGTTGTTTAATTCCAAATTCGTGGGACACTTATAAAATGTAACTTTCCCATGGTTATCCACTATTATAAAACCCTATTTTGTGCACAAGGGTACTGCACAGTTTCGTTTACTCTAAAAAGTTTGATAAACATAATTAACCGTTTTTTTGTCTCTCCCGTGTTATTATATTTGTACATAGTAAACATAGAACGACTACATTTACATTACCTGAAAAGAAATATAAATTCTTGCTTGCAAAATCGATATAAAGATTTTGTGTAATGTCTTATATTCCCTAAATTCATTTTTCTGATGAACATAAAATAAATATATCAGTATAAATAGATGTGCACACATAGCGCTGAACAATACTAGTTACTCATCATTATACCACGCAAAACTTGTCAATTCATTGCCTCAAATCAAAGAATACATGGGTCTGTCACGCTCACCTTTTCTCACCTGTTGTAAACCCCGCATAAAGCACCAATCAAACACAATCTAAATAAAACAGACGTAAACACGCTTGGCTGGTTCGGTTAATGGTAAAATAGTTTATATCGCTAACTGTATGCAATGAGACTTCCGCGATTTTGGCAATATGCTTTGATCGTAAATAATGGCAGCAATTTGGACGTGATTTACAGTGCTAAAATATAATTTAACATTCCATATAACTTTTCCTTTAAACTAGAACTTTGATTGAAGATGAGTTCACTGCCTCAGAAGATGAATTACCTGACTCAGAATAAGGTTAGGGTATTAGGGTTTTTTTTGTTGAAATCCTCCAGCTTATTAGCAGTGATGAGTTCGTCTAGCCGCAGAGTGTATCGACCTCAACTGTTTCTATGCTATCTCTATCATTCTTGCAGACATACATATGTCACGTTGTTAGTTAGGGTCACGATGAAATTAGAACAGTTTTAAGACAGTTAACAAAACAATGACAACACACGTGTGACCTAGATCATTATAGTAAACAACCACGAGTAAATGGCGACTCCCACAAAGAGTACTCCAAGATCTGCTAAAGAAAGACTTTGTAAAACACCAGAGCGACTTCGGTTTATTTCAACCGACTCGCCTGTGAGGCAGCCACCATTGGCTAAAAGGAAATTAACGAATTATTTTGAAACTAATAATGCAGTAGACCTAGGAGTAAATGTCATTGCTGGTCAAAACATCGACACTCCCATACTTCAATATTTAAACATTCTGTCTGCTTGTCCTTTAAGCTATATTTTATGTTATGGTGCTTTAGGGCATCACTAATGGCCTGATCTACATGGATTTGAAATTTAGGAGCCCGCACTGCCTCTATACTACTTTTCTCTGCACTCATTTTCTTATCGTTTGTACCATGTGCTGCGTGTTGACATATTCCAAGTCTCTTATAAGTTACCCAATCAGATTCATGTAAAATTCACGTGAAATCTATTTTCTTTGACAGACCCTCTGGCCGTTGGCTTGTCGAAGTTAACGCGAGGAGGGTCTGGTCACGCGAGACTGGGATGTCGTGGTGCGAGTTCAGCCATTTCCCGGCTGTGGGTCAACCAATAACTAAATGTCTTGCATGCACGATAATGAGGTCACCGCCAAGTAAAACAACTATCGAGTGGTCTTCTTTGGGACATTTTTTCTGAAAATTGAAAAATGAACGAGGGGTAAGATTGGTGACAGACGGTCTTGGTAACGTCAGGATTGTCCAAAGTAGATGATGCCCGTCAAAAGTTAGATTTGCTTCGAACCTCTATACTCCATTCGTAGCGCAATCTTTACAGCTACTTCTCCTAATGAGGTTAAAAAACTATGAACAATGATGAATCCACGCCATATTTCAGTATGTTACGGTTTTAAGATACACAAGTTCAATTAAGCTGTGAAAAGAAATTCCCATGCGGTCTATTTTTATCAGATGATAAGAACAAATTCCGGTAACAATGGCGACGACCGCATGACGTCCGAGGTGATGTCCCTTCGAGGACTTCCGTCTGATACATTTGCAGGACATACGCTACAGATGGCCTAAGTGAAGGTGGGAAAGAGCAGCACAGGAAACCTTCACAGATGGTTTTTATGTCGCCCTCTTGCGAAGACAAAATGAGAAAGAAAACGACTGTATCTGTATTTCAGAACATATTCATAATGTCTTGGAATTCACGCTATAGCAAAATTTGGACGACGCAAAAGAACTTAAATATTCGGAGGCACAGTTGTGCAGAATTTCGATCAAAAGCAGTCCGATGGACTTACATAACACGGATTTCCCGTGAAAAGACCGCCTGTTTTAAACAAAGGATCAATAAAGTAAACCGAAAACGTTTCACTCCCAACACTGTGTTCCTGAATGTTTCGAGAAGAGTAAATTGCTTCCGTTCGGAATAAGTCCGACTGAGAACTATAGAAAAATTGTGCATAGTTTGACAAATTGTAAGGAACAACAACAACATAGGTCATTTGTCGCACGACGTGCCAACGCTGATAGAGGAGAACAAAGTCACTTTTCTAATTGATATTTTTAAACCTACGTCAGAAAATCACAAATGAATATATATTAAATTAAAATGACAGCTGGATGAATTATATCTTGTTTAAATGTTGTTGTCTATGTAGGCCTACTACAGTATGTGATCTTATGCGAGTCATAAAAATGACTGCCGTATAACAATCGGTGTAAGCACGTAAATAGTTCATATTGCAAAATTTATTAATTTCTCTGGTCAGAAACATATAAATATGTAAATAAATAGTTCCCAGGAAGACTTCCTTTCCAAATTACTTGTTTTTTTTAGGAATATTAAATGTCTGGTATAAAATAGTAGATTTGACGTAAAGGAGATTAACGGCCCACAAAATGCCATTTCCAGTTAATATTATATATTTCACCCCGGGAAATGATTTTTTTTTTGTAAACCACATTTTAAAAAAATTAAAATATAATTAATTTTCAGTGATATTCAACTTAATTCCTATACCACATGTTTTTGTTCTACTTTTAAGTCCGTATTTAGAAGGGCTCAGTTAACATCTTTATTGATTATTTTTCTTTAAAAATACACAATACTATTAATTTGTAGATTTATGTATTTGGCAGAGTGTATTTGAATTTAATTTAAAAAAAAGACAATACTGAAGCCATCTTTATCGCCCGGGAATCCCCACGTGGTATATTTTGTAACTGGTAGGAGAGAAGAGCCAACAAGCCCAACTCAAGTCACACTACTCGCCGCAACATACTAACGAGTAGCAAATGGCGACATCAACTAGAATTATTTACCTGCTTTTTTCAACGGCTCCTAACTCAGCGTGACAAAATCACAAAAAAAATTCCAGCGGAATCTGAAAGCTGATGTGCTATTCTTTGTACCACGGTACCACGGTAACGATAATATTGTTTCCTACGTGTTTATGACCAAACATGTTTGCGTAATGTGACCTGCAAAAAGCGATCCAGTTGTATCGTATCATGAGACCTAAGATTACAATATATTACAATATACGTATGTTTATTGTGATCCCAGATGATACATACGACGAATACCTGGGTTTATATGTGAACAGCTCGCGCTAACTGCTATACCCCCAAGCATTTGGTAAACGACATCCTTGTAAAATATTTAATCACTCCGTAACCTACATCCCGGCAATCGATTTTACAGCGAATTCATGCATGCATGGTCTTCGCAATGCTCTTGGACACGGAAACTAATTTTGTTAAAGTGCGTTAGATCGGTATATAGTAGTCTCGCGTGAACCAGACTCTTTTTCGCGTTTACTTCGACCGCGGCTAGATCGATGGCGCAAGGCCACTATTAATTTGCCATAAGCCGTAATGTTAACGTTTGGCCCCACAGCTCCCTCCCAAACTTTCGTTGGGCGAAAC
>JAQQZZ010098035.1:0-16779 GCA_030265115.1 Mopalia vespertina | reverse complement strand
TCTAGTCGCGTCGCAAGCCTGCCGCACACAAGGCGATTTCCTTGAGATTTTTAGTCGCCGACGGAGAATCGCTCGTGTGCGGCAGGCTTTACATATGTGGACAACAATGTCACATATCGGAATTTCTTATCACAAAATTATGTGAAACTCACTTTAACATATGATGAATAGAATTTCACATATTCCCACCAATCTCTTGGATGGAAATACTAGTATATTACATTGCCTCCGTTTTTCTTTGTTTGTTTTATTAGTATGAAGACCGATTGTCCACTTCTCACAGTGCCTTCCTTGAATACGGCGCAAACCCGGCAGGAAACCTCTTGAAAATAATTCGTGATTGCCGGAGCCCCGTCGTGTGAATCATATACCTCAAACGTGCTCAAACCCGTGAGCGTAATGCGGGAGACACACGGATCAGTCGCTCGGATCAAACATGTTTGATATTTTCGGCCGATTGTTAATCGACAGCGATTGATCGCCAGAACTGATCGCCCGTGTGTTCAATACTGTTAAACCAATCCGAGTTCGAGTTCTTCTCACATGACACACAAAATGGTAACTTCCACGAATGAAGTCTGGGCGAAATTACTTTCCAAATACTTCTGTTCTCCCATCTAAGTCTACGTCTTAAACTTCTTTTGATGGGTAAATATACTTCCGTTTCAGTCTCGCCATATTGGACAAATCACGTGACTTATGTTGCTTTTTAAGGTAAAAAATTCTCCGGATCGCTGGGTCAATCGCCACGTGTGTGCGCTCAAGTCGGCCGAAAACTTTCGCTGGCGAGTTCGCTGGCGATCAGATAGCCGCGACCGGGCGACTATAATCGCCCGTGAGTCCCCCGCATAATTGATGTAGAATCAGTAGCCCGATCGCTATCCACTGAACCAAGGCCGCGGGCCCATTGCCTCTGTAACGCTAATATATTATTATGTTAATTTGTTGCACATACTTTCTTCATATAGTGGGCTCACCCTATCCGATCTTTTCAAAATGCTGATACATTTCAAGTGTGAATGTTGTTAACTCGTTGACAATGGTTTATGTAGATAATCGTTAATTGTTCCAGTATCGGCTTTTGTATGACCATACAACGTAAAGTCTATGTTTGTGAGTTTCTTAGACTTTTTGTATGCGTTATGTAACATAAGAATCGTTAAGTGTGTCATAAAATCGCCAACAACATTTCTCTTGTGGAATATTGATTTTTCTGTCCTGAAGGGCAGAGAGCAGCACAGCTCGCAGATGTGTCAATCATACGTCAGATTTGCATCTTTCCATAGCGCTGGTTTTTACAATTTAACAGTTTCTCTTTATAAGAATTTACCTCGTATTTTGCATATTTCTTAAAATCCATTAAATCTTAATAATATAGCAATATTGACTCCCACAAGATTCCAGTTCTTAATGATCATTTTTTATTCAAAGGTCACTTGCCTTTTGACTAAGGACAGTGTGATTCATGCATAGTTATCCTGGTTTTATTTAACACTGGAGGAATTCTAATTTTCCAATAGAGCCAAACACTTCGTGTTTTTGTTGTTATATTAATATAGCTATTTCTTGTATAAGTACCTCGGCGAGTACATCGGCGATAAATGAAATATCGTTGTGCAAGCAAAGAGTTATTAAACAACCTTAACTAATTTTATTAAAATGACAAGAAAATAAAGATAGATTGAATGGTTTAATTGTCTAATTCCTTATAGAATAGAAACACATTAATGCCTGTGAATAATGGACCTGCCTTTCCAATAAAGACAAGTCGACGTTTCAAAGGCGCATTGCCATAGTCACTGCGCATGTCAACTGTGGCAATTCATGGGTCATGTTCTAAATAGAATATGGATGTATTGATTGATTGTGCATTGATTTCTTTATTACAAAGAATTGTCATTTGTATAAGTGTGGTTGTTTTAAGTCCAATTACGTCAGGGCACTCAAGGTCGTCCCCCGCTATAAAACTGACGTGAGCCCCGAACTTCGTGTCAGATATGTCACGTCTGTAGTGGTGTTGTCCAATGAAAATAATCGGATTAACTGGGTCATGTTTGGATTAAAAGCACCTTGACATTTCAAACTTAAATGGATTGATTGTCAAAACTATCACCATAGCAACACTTTTAGTCCCTTTTTTACAGATTAAATTAAGAAGATGAAAAGATTTGAGGTCTCCATGATCCTTGCGTTGTGTTGATTCATAACGTATGTTTTTTTATGTCGATGAACAGACATGTGTGGGCTTTCTAATGGATCTCTGTTTATCTGTAAAATAAAATTTAAACGGTTTGATTATCCACATACGTATCATTTAAACGTCATTGCCATTTCACTAGTTTGGGGATTTTTCGCATTAAATATGATGATGTTGTTGAATTGATATTCAGCATTTTCTATGTTGAATCATTATATTACATAGTGATTTATTTGTTCTAATTTTAATTCGTTGTTAACTCGATTCTATTGGATGAATTGATTTTGAATCCCGATTCAAAAGGATAATGGCTTCTTCCAGATAAAAAGCAAGCAAAACGGATGCGAATAAATCAACCCAGATTTGGCGAAACTTGTCAACCCAGATTCCGGTATTTGTGTAAAGAGCCCTAATGAGCTGTGTAACATATGTTTGTTATTATCATAGGCGTTTGTATCAA
Source organism: Mopalia vespertina (assembly GCA_030265115.1). Taxonomy (NCBI): domain Eukaryota; kingdom Metazoa; phylum Mollusca; class Polyplacophora; order Chitonida; family Mopaliidae; genus Mopalia; species Mopalia vespertina. The sequence goes on along the minus strand of JAQQZZ010098035.1, from coordinate 14,122 downwards.
TAGGTGTGCTACCCCTGGATACTATACAGAATATATACAACATAATACGGATGTACTGACAAGTTAACCAACAAAGCAAAACACCCGTGTGTGTTTGAGACCGAGTTTAGCTAAACGCATAGACAGATAACCCCGAAAGGAAATTCTAATAAAAACTAAGACATATGCCTTTAAAACTATGTCTACATGTACGAGCGGAATTCCAAAACTCAATTTTTATTCCAAGCAAAATTACTCAGTTATATAAAGGGAATTGATCAGCGTGCATCGATAATCATCTCATACCGTAGATTCTCCCTAACGGAGCTGTGGAGACCATGTCTGAAACAGGCTAAATATGAAGCGCTCTGTCATCGGTTCAAAATATACACAGTCTCTAGCCCTGTACTGGATTCTAATCAAGCTCTAATATGAATTTAATCACCAACTCCTGAGCTACTCCACGTAATCATTTACTGTACGAGTTTTCGGCCCGTATACAGAAAAACAATTAACAAAGCAGACGATATGATCTAACAAATTTCAGTGTTTATAAATAAAATGCATTTTATATTATTCGCAATACTTTTCGCAATATTTATTGAAATTACTGTGGTATAACGACACGTTCCTCTGGTTTGTTTGATAGGATATCATCACAAGCTGACTGATGAATTCCTCTGGGATTAAGCCACGCCTGGTTGGAACAAAAAATAATGAGTCGCCAAATACAAGTTAGTGAGGGAGAATAATGATCTACAGGAGCAATCTCTTTTCTGTTTTGGATGAAATAAATTGACAAAAACAACATCTACTCATAATAGAAAAGAAATGTTTCCCTATAAGCGACATCAAACGTTAGATTTATAGTTTTCCACATCATTGTTCCATTCAAAGCACAGATGGATACATTACTAGGATATAATCCTCTCTGCAGAAAGCATGCTCAGACTGTTTTAATTGATAACAAAACATCAAACTGGAAGGCTACATGGTAAGATTTAAAGTAAAGTGGATGCCATGATATTTAATATGTGCTATCCTTGTACAGCAGGTCAGAACACAGAACGCATCTTTTAACCTTACAATGCATTTACTGTACAATATACCATCTAGGCTGTTTGAACCAATGGTATCCCGCTTCCAGAGATCCAGTAAGGAGAATCAACATTTTAAAAATGACTTGTTCAAATCTCATTTGAAGTACTCGTGATGACCGCAGATTGACGCACACTCTATAAACACACACTCAACAGGTTTGTTGTTCAGCAGCCCTCCTGCCAGGGAAAAGCCTAAAGCTTTTTCGTCTTTTGTTCTTTTCGAGAAGGCTTGCTCTTAAATGTAGACATCGTTTTTTTATCAGAACTTCACCTCGAGGTTATCTGTCTATGGGTTTTGCTACAATTGTGTCTTAGGCGCATACGGGTGTTTTTCTTTTTCTATGTAATCTTGTCAGTATATGTACTATATATAGTATACAAACGGCACAGTTGGATACGTGTTTTTACACGAATAGTTACATACCATGGTGGGCTGGTGTTCACAAAAAATTTAGCCTAAACTTGTCCAGTCTAGTGGTCAGCTCATGGCAATAATTATAGGTGATAATGGGGAGGATGCAGACAGGTCCTTGAAGGCTTTCAGAAGGTTTGTTTGAGAGCGATTTAGAAGCTGGTGCACTATAGACAAAACACAAGGCTTTATGGTTTACAACTTCTGGTTTATTATCTGGTGTATAGCACATATTCCTGGTCCTCTAGCCCAATATAACGTTAATGAGTGTGATGCACGTTTTATTTAAAGATATTCTGGCACCCCGATACAATAATACACGTTGACGAGTGACGAGTATACAAACACGTTCCTGATCCTCCATGGCAATACGAAAAGTTGATAAGTGTGTTATATACACATACGTTTCTTATCCTTCATGACAATACGAAAGGTTGATGTGTGTGTTATATACACACACGTTTCTTATCCTCCATGACAATAATAAACATTGATGAGTGACATATACACACACGCTCCTGATCCTCCATGGCAATACGAAAAGTTGATAAGTGTGTTATATACACACACGTTTCTTATCCTCCATGCCAATAATAAACGTTGACGAGTGACATATATACACACACGTTGCTGACCCTCCATGGCAATACGAAAAGTTGATAAGTGTGTTATATACACACACGTTTCTTATCCTCCATGACAATAATAAACGTTGATGAGTGACATATATACACATACGTTCCTGATCCTCCATGGCAATACGAAAAGTTGATGTGTGTGTTATATACACACACGTTTATTATCCTCCATGGCAATAATAAACGTTAATGAGTGATATATATACACACACGTTCCTGATCCTCCATGGCAATATGTAAAGTTGATAAGTGTGTTATATACACACACGTTTCTTATCCTCCATGCCAATAATAAACGTTGACGAGTGACATAAAGACACACACGTTCCTGATCACTCCATGGCAATATGAAAAGTTGATGTGTGTGTTATAAAGATTCTAAAATGGCAAGATAAATCAGAGCTAATCTGACCGTTACTTATGTATAACAAGCCCGATTATTTTATCAAGTATGTTGCATATGTTTATACATAACACCAATCTAGCAATCGTGCTTGTTCTAGCCTTTTCATTTTATTCTTCGTAGCGAAATAGTATTCAAAATATGTGATACTTATGAATATAGATGAAAGCTGTTACGTGAGACATTTTATAATCTTAAGAACGGTCTCATAAACTATCAGCTATCGTTACAGGACAGGTATGATAAACGCAACCTAAACTATGGCTTCCCTTAATCGCATGCTGTCAAATATCAAATAAGTTATTGTAGGGAGAATTGTCACCGCGATAAATGTGTGCCCAACACTTCATTATTGTGGACAAAGCAGCTGTTAGCAATTTCCAAGAATCCTACTTGAAAATAAACAGTATACGACCGTGATAATGAATTGTAGTAATCCATATATTGTATGTTGCCAGAACATCTATCAATCCAAAAGCATCAATCTCATACTTGTGGACAAACTTATTATTAAATGTCAGGAGAAAAAAATGATGCAATTTGTTTCACGATGCGGCCACATTCTTATACAAATGTCAATCCTGTACCATATACAATATACGTTTTGTTCTTGTTATGTTTAATTGTCGTTTTAACCAGGACATTTTTCGTTTTGATAAACAAATCCGGTAACGTGGTGTATCACGAGAAAACACGATTCGTTGGTGATAAAGCGTGCTGGTCATTAATCGGTGCTAAATTGTGCTGTTCATTTATAGTCGGTGATAAATTGGCTGTTGATAAGTCGGTGTGTGTGTGGGGGGGGGGAGGGGGGGTTGGTAAGTCGTGCTGAATCGAGCTGTTGATAAGTCGATGATAAACCGTGCTGTTCATTAGTCGGTGATATATCGTGTTGTTGATAAGTCGGTGGGGGTGGGTAAGTCGTGCTGAATCGATCTGAAGATAAGTCGGTGATAAACCGTACTGTTCATTAGTCGGTGATAAACCGTGCTGTTCATAAGTCGTGATAAACCGTGCTGTTCGTAAGTCGTGATAAACCGTGCTGTTCATAAGTCTGTGATATACCAACAGCACGGTATATCGTTGTTTAATTGTGATGTTGCTTAGTCGGTGCTAAATCGTGCTGTTCATTTGTCGTTTCTAAGCCTTGCTGTTGTTTTGTCTGTGGTAAATCCTACAGTTGATTAATCGGTGTTAAATCGTGCTGTTCATTAGTCGTGATAAACCGTGCTGTTCATTAGTCTGCGATATACCGTGCTGTTCATTAGTTTGCCATATACCGTGATGTTGATTAATCGGTGTTTAATTGTGATTGTAAATCGTGCTGTTCATTTGTCGTTTCTAAGCCGTGCTGTTGTTTTGTCGGTGGTAAACCCTACAGTTGATTAGTCGGTGGTAAATCGTGCTGCTCATTTGTCGGTGGTAAATAGTGCTGTTCATTATTCGGTGCAAAATCGTGCTCTTCATTAGTCGGTGATAAATCGTGTTGTTCATCAGTCGATTGTAAATAGTGCTGTTGATTAGTCGGTGCTAAATCGTGCTGTTGATTAGTCGGTGATAAACTGTGCTGTTGGTAAGTCGGTGGTAAATCGCACAGTGGATAAGTTGGCGGTAAACAGTGTTGTGGATTAGTCGGCGGTAAACAGTGTTGTTGATTAGTCGGTGGTAAATCGTGCTGTTGATTAGTCGGTGCTAAATCGTGTTGTTGATTAGTCGGTGGTTAATCGTGCTGTTGATTAGTAGGCGATATACCGTGCTGATGATCGATCGGTGTTTAATCGTGCTGTTCGTTCGTCGTCTCTAAACCGTGCTGTTGTTTTGTCGGTGGTGAATCCTACAGTTGATTAGTTGGTGGTAAATCGTGCTGCTCATTAGTCGGTGATAAATCGTGCTGTTGATTAGCCGGTTTTAAATCGTGCCGTTGATAAGTCGGTGGTAAATTGTGCTGTTGATTAGTCGTAATTAAATAGTGTTAATTTGTCGGTTGTAATCGTGTTGTGGATTAGTCAGTGGTGAATCGTGCTCTTGGGTTACATGTTGTCCTTCGTTTTAAAGGTATAGACTACATTGAATGGTCGTCTATGGTTTCTTTCGTTAGGGAAATTAGATCATATTGGGGGGAATCTTAATCAAAAGTTTACACCAGTATTCTATTTGGTAGCGTAGACAATTATAATAGCTTCTATTTTAAATTTCAACACGACACTTGATGGTGCTCTGTTCAGTTATCAGTGAACTCTGGTATTGGACAGGACTCGATATTGACGTGTTCTGTTCTGTTATTGGCGAACTTTGGTTTTGGACAGACTCAATACTAATGAGCTCTGTTCAGTTATCGGTGAACTCTAGTATTGGACAGGACTCGATATTGACGTGTTCTGTTCTGTTATTGTTGAAATCTGGTTTGGACAGGACTCAATACTAATGAGCTCTGTTCAATTATCAATGAACTCTGGTATTGGACAGGACCCAATAGTCATTAGCTCTGTTCAATTATTGGTCAACTCTGGTATTAAACAGGACTCGATATTCACATGTTCTATTCTGTTATTGGTGAACTCTGGTATTGGAGAGAGCTAGATACTGAGGGGCTCGGTTCAGTTTATGGTGAACTATTTATTCGACAAGACTCGATACTGATGTGCTCTTTCACAATTGGTGATGTTTTGTAGTGGGAAGGACTCGATATGATGAGGTAATTTCAATAATTGAAAAACTGTCCTTCTTATGTTAATATCAAATGTATTACTATGTTATAACTCCTCAGTTGAGTGTAAATTATATTGTCTTTTTAGATCATAGTATATTTTATTTTCGGAAAAAATGGATATCAGTAATTGCGAAAATAAAAAAAAGCCTCCTTGAACGCTGTTGCCTGTGTATTTCGTATCATCAAGGAACATTGTGTATGCTGAGACTCGGCGCTAAAGAAAACTGTTAAAGGTGTGAACCCGAAATAGCACTTATGTGCCTTACAATCTGAAGGGATTAGAAGTTCTCCGTGTCAGTAAATTGCTTTTACACCGAGATCAGCCGGTTTCATGTAAATCCGCTACCTCACGAATTAGTGGAGGTGGTTCAAATTATATGTGCTGTTTAACTTTAAATGGTCTATTGACCTTCTCGTGGCGGGTGTATAAAAGTGCACGTTATTACATGTTATTTTACTGCTATCACCCGAGGTTTCTCAGACTGACCTATAAAACAACAAGATGTCCCGCTCATTTCCTCAACAAATGGTTTCCACTTAGCCTTCATGGAAATGGCTAGAAATAAGAGGAAATCAAACTGTCCGTGGCATCTCTCCATTACCAATGGCTTGAATAAAATTAAAATCAACTTCAAGTGGAATATCAAAAGAGGTATAGTTTATCTGTTATTACTTTTACAGTTCCTTACTTCCTATACCTGTAAATTCCTCAATTAGACTGAAGGTAACCCCATTTAATCGATAGCTGTTGTTTCTATATAATTGCTGCTAAACGTAAGAAAGGAAGTGATTTTAAATGGCGTTTGACTTTCGTGGTTGAGACACCAATATGTATTACATGTGTTCATTTGGACGTACATCACATCAACTTCTCCTGGAATTATTTCTACTTTCTCGATATTAAAAATTCATATTTTGTGGTCAATCGGGATGGAGCGAAGGAACAGCCCACTGCTCTGATTGTTTGTTTGTTTGTTTGTTTTTTTGTTTGTTTGATCGGAGTCACACCATGTGAACAACTTATATATATATGATGGTCAACAGACGGACTCGAACCCGTGGGTAGTAAATCGAGGTAGAATAAGTAGGCCGACACGCATAACACTAAGACACGGTTCCCCCGTGTTCTGCGGGAAGAATCTTATGACCCAATGCCGTGTGAAATGACCGTGATGGTTGTCCCCCAATAGGCGGCTATATACCATACCCTTAATACAAATCGTACATTTGGTTGGTTTGAACAACGAAAACCTTAAAACAAATCGTACATTTGGTTGGTTTGAACAACGAAAACCTAAATACAAATCGTACATTTGGTTGGTTTGAACAACGAAAACCTAAATACCAACTAGTTTGATTAGTTATCATTATTTACTGATATTCTGAAAAAACAACAATATTCAATTATACCATTTAAAGGAATTAAGATGAGATTCAATAAACGATAACATTCAATCCAAGTAATAAAATTAATTTGCATTCAAAGTGTGTGCTTCGAGAAACAGAGGGGGTTGTTTAGCTCATACATGCGCTCTCGTCTTTAATGGTGTACCACACTAACAGTCTCCAGGCTGGTACATTGAATTTAAAGCCTAGATCTCACTTTACTGCTATAGATCGTACTTTCTAGGACTGGAAAACAACCACATTTAGGGTGGGGGGTACTTTTTTCAGTCTGGCATCCAATTAACCCTTTTACAAATTGTTGCAGATTAAAAAGAATCTTTCTGGTAGCATCCCTCCAGTTTAATCGGTTAAAAAGATATCAGGCCATTTATTCTGCGGGAATGGAGAATTTTAATTGAGTCTCAGGAGACAATCAGACAACGGACTTAGACTCAATTAACCTAGATATCAAATCTAAGTTAAGATCAATGAGTCAAATTAAATCAATGCCAAGTCATTTGATAATGTCAAAGAAAAGTATCAAAACTAGCATAGGATTGTATTTGTCATTTGTTGTATCTGTGTTTTAGTTAATTATAGGTATAGGAAATTACATTTAATCGATCAACCTATTTTGAACATAATTGTTGCCAGGCTGAGAGAAGCGACCAATTTCTCGTTAAGTTATGTTTGACGAATGTGGTTGTTTTTGAGACCGGAATATTACATATTGTCTATTAAGTTGTCCGTTTATGACCTCAACGTATTCGGGAATCGGATCGCTATGCTGATATTGTTGAGCAGGTAGAAATTTATAATGTGAAATAAATACAACGTATTCTGTATATTGATTCACTGATTAATTATATAGTCTTGGATCCGTTCCATTAGTTAAGTATGTCCAAGCACATACAATTATCTAGTAATTTTCAGCCAGTTTGCAATAATTGTTTTATTCAGGTTAAGTCAGTTGTTATTTTCGCCTCAGTTCAAAGTCGGCTTTAGACGATAATGTCAGCAGAAACTCAATTTCTAACTTTATTCATCCCATAAATAAACTTTTATAGTTTCTCTGATTTGCAATGTTAGGTTTACTAAAATTGTCAGGCAAATATTGCCGATACTCCGAAATTAGTAGTCCCCGGTCCATGGAGGATGACTATTGGAGCCATTGCTGCCATCGACTTTAATCAGTAGCGCTAGCAATCAATTTGGAGCATTGAGACGTCACATGCTGGGCGATCCAATCTGTCGCAATAGTTACGTCTTCGAAATGTTCACTGTTATTCATGCAATTTATTGAAACATTTACATTAAGTAGAGATTTTTTTATATCGAAACAATTAAATACAGTAAATCATTTCTGGCTAGCCTGCACCTTCAGTCTATGTGTTCATAGGCTGTTCTTTTTCTTTATGGGTTGTTTTTGTTCCAAACTCGCGAGCGATGGGGGCTCGTTGCGCTCGTTGCGCTCGTGATAAGCAAATCTGGAAACGCCTTTGACAGAAAACAAAACCTTCCTCATCGGCGTTAAACATGTTTACTTCCGTTTTCGTACTTCCATACTTTAACGAACGGTAAAAACAAATTGCTGGCAATGCTTAAGGAATACTACAGAAATATTCATACTTCTAGTGTTAACACTGAGGAAAATCTCAGGCAGGGGCTGGTGTTTTATCAATTGTTTTGTTTTTTCTTTGGTTCACTCAGTATAGAATGATATGATTGGCTGATTTATTTCGATTACATACCAATATACCGGGAAATATTTACGCAAAACACCTTTTAGTGTGGACTATTTCGTGTATTTATAGCACATCGAAACAGTATAATAGTAGAGAGAAATACATAAGTGGTAGTGTTTAATGGCAGTCTTTTGAGTAAGACGCATGCATTTGATTTGTGACGAATAGCTGAATATCACGACACCATTTAAAAAGGATATACACCAGAAATGAAAATTGTTTTCACTACATCTTACCTAGTGAAATATGTGGTGTCAACTGTAATTATTCTTAAATGATTATTCTTGAATAGGTCTTAATATCGGAGAAATGGTGGTAGGTTCAAGTTTGATAGAACCACGATGCAATAGTATCACAACACTAGTTGTCGCTTTAACAAAAGCTAATATGTCACGTATTTTACGGTAATGAGAATTTTTCATTGAGCCGCTGAATTCAGGCATACTGTGGCTATTAAGGCAGTTATCTTCCTTATTAACGTTAAGTTTAGTTCAAGGAAACTACGGCGCCAACTTAAATCAATAACAAGTCACTTGATATCAACGTATGATTTTTTAGCAGCATTTTGCTTTTATCCATAACGATGCATGCACAAACATTACAATTAAAACAACGAAAAGAATGTCTCAAAGATATAGCTTGACGAGTAGCACAAACATTTACGATTTGTGTTTTATTAAGAAATGACAGTGTGGTGTGCACTTGTCTAATATATCACAATATTTATAGGTTCAAGTTTCTCGTTTGCTGTGTTTGTGCTTTTGTAAATCATAAAATACCAGTTAATCCATCGTCCGTGTTTGTATGTAATTGCTACTGAGACGGAACTAAATTCTAAAGTTATCTTTGACGTAGGTAGACTCTCGGTAGGATGTCCGCTAACTAAACCCCAACTAATTAACCTTTTATTGGTAGAAGTCCGGTTGGCCGAATGGTCTGGGTGGCGAGGTCTTACTGCTGGCGATTTTATGGCTCACTCTGAGCTTAGCCCGTTCGGTTCCTCAACTGGTGTCAGCGGCAAGTGTTTGTAACTAGAATCTGTTCACACTAACAGAGTACACTCCCAAAATAATATTACTGTCTGTTAATTTGAATGATCTCAGATCAATGTCGTCTGGAATTGGTTCTCGTCGGAGAATATGTCGTGTAATTTTGACATTACTAATGTGACATAAATACATTGTTTCCAGTACATTGATTCACTGATGGACAACAACTGGGTAATTCTGTATTGGACCAGTTCCAATACGTAAGTGCCCTAGAACATATCACAAGAGTAGTGTAACTCCCAAGAACCATCAATTTATTTCGGCGCTTTATTTTGCCATCATCAGGAGAGTAATGTAGGAAGTGACATGAAGCATATTTATACATAATGATCAGAGATTTAAAAGCAACAATAAGCCTTGGCATTACAAAGTCATGTGTCTAAGTATCTAACAAGATAAACAGCTATTAACAAATTAAAACATATAAGATATCATACTGGGAGGAACTATTAGAAAAACATAAACAATCTATTTAAATAGCATTAATTCTTTAGAGGCTTTTAAGGCCATGGTTTAACAAAGGATTTAATCTGCGGATGGCTAGGGCTTCTTTAAACAGAAGAACCAACCAATGTTTTGCTGAGTTTTGCTAATTTAAGTATTAGCAAAAATAACTCCATGTAGATCAACAGCTCTATCATCATTTAAATTATCTGGAAGACTATCCATGGATATGCTGAAACTCAGTACATTTATTTACATGATTATATACCTCGCTGTTTGCTTTGCTATGTTCTTTGATTCTACGGACAGTGTCTAGAACATATCGTTGTCAAGGAATTGCCCGTTTACATTGTAGCTAGAAGCCCATGCTAGAAACTACTTTGCTTACATAACACCCTTCTCAGTACAAAGTGAACTTGAGGCGGCATATCCTCCAAAAATAAATTTGTAAATGTTTACTCCAAATGTATACTTAACAAACTTCTCCGAATGGCCACTATTGGGTCATGGCAAGTTTGGAGTATATTTCATTTTCAAAAAAAGCTCAACAGGTTGCGGGTGGCTGGGAGGGAACTTCCTGTTGTCCTGTTGCCCTGGTGTTCTCAGATCCAAGGGGCAGCAGGAAGCCGATTTGTTCGTGATTACGTCCTGTGAATTACCTATCTTTGTCCCGTCTTGTATTTGTTTGTTGTAGCTGGATTCTTCACCCATTGGTCTGGCACGCCGTCGTCCGAGTGAAATAACAAATCCATTCTTGATTCTAACAATTAAAAAAATGAACAATAATAGCATGTCGTGTCCGATAACATTCCATGTCATGTTCATCATCGTTAAGGAATGTCATTTATTTAATAGCTCAATATCGCTTAACTCTTATTTGTTTATGCAATCAGTGAAGTGGTCTTTCGCCGAGGCTATCGTTTGCAAGCAGCTGTCATTGGCATTGCTATTTTGTCTGGAAATTGAAATCAATCAGCCCAGCAAAAGTTCTTGAATACCGATAACAGAGTTAGTTGAAGAACATTCAGCGACAAACTATCAAGCTCTGTTTCTTTCTTTAATGTCTTGCATGACCCCTTGGGATAAAACTGGACACAAATTATTTTCCCTTTTTATTTAAAGAAAATCATTTAAAGGTTATGATAGTGAAAAAAAACTGATTTACAATTCAAATTACAAATAGTTTAATTTGAGCCTTTGGTTGAGCTTTTCATTGGGCTTATTAACATGACCATTGGCAAGGTGTGGGAGATTAATGGGATTATCAGAGAAGCCTAGGCTCACTACTGGGTTTCTTTATGTCAGATGTAGATTTATAGTTCCAGTGATTTATATAGTAACGTGTATTACACGCTTAGCTCACACTATACTAAATAATATACCTGTCAAGGTCGCCCATACGCTGTTCAATCAAATATAGTAGGAGTGGACAGTCAATCTTTTAATGTTTTTATTTGTTAAACTATTCATTTAAGAGGCTTCAGGTTTGTTGCATTATAAAGAGGGTAATGTGAACTAAAGCGGGGTTCCCATTTTTAAAGGCCGCACTGTCTGTTTTTTAATCTTTTCCAAAAGATGTATTTTGTGTTTTGAATCATTTCTTAACACTAGACAGCCAAACAAACTCCACTGAAATCGTTCTAAGCAAACTTTCGAAAAATTATATACATTTTCTAGATGAAGGCTTATTCTATTAAATAAACTTATCTATTTGCGGTTATAGTAATTACATCCTGAGAAATAAAGTATGTACTGTATTTTTTTTCTGTCAACATTAATTCAATTTGCAATTAGTTTCAAATCTATTATTGGATCGTCTCCAAATTTACTTATCTGTAATGCTAAGCCTCCAAGTTTTCCAAATATATATTCATATATAATGTTTCCACCTAGAGTCTGCGTCATAATGTATGGTCTTAGAAAAATTGTTCTCTTCAAAACCAACCCAGGGGTCCAACAAGACCTTAATTGGGTTTTACGTTCTTCATTTCTGTTTTTGTACGCTACTATTTATGCAAACAATCCGCACGCGGATCGCAGGTAGCTATCTTTTAGTTACCCTAGGGATTTCTTTGTATTTTGTCACGTGAATGTCCCCTCTTGATACGCCATTGTCTCGAAATGTTGTATTCAGCGATTTCATTGGGTTATTTTAGAACGTACGAAATCATATCAAAACAAAATATATCGTTAGAAAAACATTTTTAAACATCTAGTGCGGTCTTGACAAAATTGGCAGGTCACCCTTTTGACACCCACATTGTCGTCTTTAAAATGCAACAAATTTGAAATCTCTCTAGCGAGCATATTTCGAGAAATAAGCACGTTTCTTTGTAGAATTTGCCAAAATACACATTCAAAAATGTGCTATCCTTTCAGCAGGGTTGGGGGGGACCTTATGTCAATAGATTTATTGAATACAGTCAGATTCGGGTGTACTACATAATTCCTTTATTTATAACGGGAATATTTACATATGACCAATAACACACTGATGAGGAACTCAGCATACTGTGATGATCCCATTAATCTCTAATACCTAGTCAATGGCTATAATATGCTCATAGGAAAACTAAATGATAGGCTCACGTTTTACTAATTTAAAGCATACTTTCTGATATATATTTTTTCAATAACGTAACATTTAATGTTGAACTAAAACTAAACGGAATACAATTTCCATGTCTATTTTGAGTTGATGGTTCCAGCAAGACCTTAAAAGATACAGCAAAGCGAAAAAAACAATTTGAAAAATGAGCTGCGGTAAGCACGTCTATGGTGATAATTAGCTTCGTTATAAGGGAGATAATTTATGGTTGTGCTCTGTAAAAAGAGCGCCTAAAATGTTCTGAACCAGGCTTGAGCAATTTATTTGTATACCCAGTAACCCAGCGCCATCCCGGCTTGTACTAAGTTTGTATGGTGTTCAAATCATTGTGCCGTCTACTCCTGGAGCCGCCATCTACTAATTTATTCAGTTAATCCCGGCCCTAGCTACATCAGACCTAAATCCGTTTAGCTCCTAAACCGGATGACCGACTTCTGCAGGTTATATCGTTCTTATCCTCATCAGACCTCAACCATTTTAGTTTTCAATCTGATAACTGTGCAACAGCAACTTAAACTTATGAAACTTGAGGTTCATCGTCCTTTTGTCCAATTCTGACAAGAAGTGATTCCCGACAATATTATTCTCTACATGGTTCTAGACCATTTACACAGTCAGACAGTTTCTTCGCAGTGGACAAATATTAGTTGATGATGGCTATTGTCTGGAATGACTCAAATCAGCTAGTTTTTGTGCAAAATTCAATAAAACCCGATTGCTCATTGACTGTTATAATAGAATTGCTTGAAAACAGCGACAAATCAGTCATTTGTCCGGTCAGTTCAGAGACCATCACATACTCAATTCTGAACTGTTACTACCAATGTCTTGGTATAGACGAGGTCAGGACGTGCGGTTGCATAGTTTAAATTAGCTTTCAATTAGGATGGTGAATGCGTTTTATTTATACAAAACATTTACGTGAATCATAATATATAAACTCGATCCACCACGTCCTGGATCTAATGACCGAGTGAGGTCATCGGTTACCGTTTTAATGTAAGTAAATAGGAGTGACAGCGAATTTCTTGCGAAATGCGCCTGATGTCAAACTGTTTTGTTCACATTCGTTAATACCAAGTCACGTGATGTACAAAAACATGGCGCTGCAAAATGCATGTCGACGTCGTGGCACAAGAGTATGTTGCACACAGGATAGTCGAAAGTGATAACGATTTCATGGAAAATCAGGTTTTCAGATATGGCACCGAATCGCCAGCAGTAAATGCCGGCCTACACTCTTACGGCAAGCCGTTTTATCACTTCTACCTTTATTCTACATATGTTAAATTCTTTTCCACATATGTGAAATTCTTTCCCACATATGTGAAATTCTTTTCCACGTATGTGAAAGTCTTTTCCACACATGTAAAATAAATGACTTTATTTTACATATGTGGAAAATAATTTCACATATGTGGAAAATAATTTCACATATGTGGAAAAGAATTCCACATATGTGGAAAAGAATTCAACATACATGTATGCGGAAAAGAATTTCACATATGTAAAATTCTTTTTCACTTATGTAAAATAAATTATTTATTTTACATATGTTGAAAAGAATTTCACTTATGTAAAAAAGAATTCAACATATGTGAAAAAGAATTCGACATATCTAAAATAAGCCTTAATTCAACATATGTGG